>JASDQU010029674.1:29042-42023 GCA_032191745.1 Picea mariana | reverse complement strand
ACAATTGATTTTATCACCGAGCTTCCCAGAACAATGAAGCAACATGATTTCATCATGATGGTGGTGGATAAGCTAACTAAAGCTTCCCATTTAATTACAGTGAAGTTAAATCACATGAAACAAACATTGCATAGATTTACATGAGAGAAATTTCCAGACTACATGGTGTTCCTAATACAATTGTTTCATATAGACATCCCAAGTTCACATCAAATTTTTGGAAGGGATTATTTAAAGGATTTGTAACAAATTTGAATTTTATCATAGCATATCACCCAAAATCAAATGGGAAAACATAGAGGGTCATTTAAGTGATTGAGGATATGCTGAGAATGTATGTCATGAATAAACCATCAAAATGGGAAGATTATCAACATTTTGTGGAGTTTTTCTTATAATAATGGGTATCTGGAATATTTAAAGATGAGCCCAGTTGAAGCATTATATGGCACAAATTGCAACACACCAGTGAGCTGGGACAACCCAACTGACAAAGAAGTGGTTGGACCAAAATTTCTCAAAGAAATGGAAGAGAATATGGTAAAAATAAAGTAGAATCTAAAGGTTGCATAGGACAAGCAGAAACATTATGCAGACAAATGCAGAACACATAGATAATTTAAAGTGGGCGAGCATGTATTCTTAAAAGTAAAGGATAAGAAAAGTTCGTTGAAATTGGGGATCTACCCAAAGCTGGAAACACAATATTTTGGACCATTTGAGATTCCGAAAAGGATTGGTCCTGTTGCATACATGCTTTCATTTCCTGCATCCATGTGCATTCATAATGTATTCCACATGTATTTTCTTAAACATTATATGCCTAATGCTAACCATGTAATTGATTGGAATGTGATCTAGGCAGAGAAAGAAGATGACTTTCGTGTTCATCCAATATGTATACTAAATAGGAAATTCAAGCTACTCCAAAATTGAGAAATAGAATTGGTAAATGTCCAATGGACATGTTACAATCCCGAGGATGCAACATGGGAGCATGAGGATGTCATGCAGGAGGAATACCCACATTGTTTTGGATCTTTTTGAATAATTTAGTTGTACATTTGTATATAATACACTGAGGACAATGCATAAATAAAGGGGGGGAGAATGTAATACCCCAGGATAAACGCCAAGTTGTAAATGTACATACATTTTATAGGTTGGTGAGAAAGGTGTTTGGGATAGAGTGTCTTTGTATATATATGTTTTGAGGTCAGAGTGCCTATTTGATTTAGGTTAGGGATCCTATGAACTGAAAGGGAAGCAATCCTATAAAATGTAATATGTAATCACACTCAATTATATTAATAAAATACATCACTGCTGCATACCAAGTCAGATGAAAGAGGGGGGATAGGAATCCATGAGAGGGAAAGGGGGATAGGACTTGAGAGGAAAAGGGGCTAATTCAAGGGGACTTAAGCTGAGGAATAAAAAAAATATTATTCCTAAGTCCTAAGTCTTATGTAATGATTTTATCATAAGTTACTACGCGAGGGGAAAAAATCACCAAGTGGAGGAAAAGGTAGTTCCTAGAGTGACAAGTATCAAGATAGGAGCATGTATACTTAATGTTGAGAGTTGTGTGTGATTCTCATTCTTTCCAATCATTCATTCATTCATTCCATTCATCATCTGTAACTTGGATGGGAAGGAGGGTTATGAAGCTGGTTACCTTGTAAATCCTTAGAGGGTTTAGGTTGAAGAAGTAGATTGTTAGGCCTATGGAGTATTCTCTCTGGGTGAGAGAATTGCTAGAAATAGGTTTCCCTATGAGCTGGCCTAGTGGGTGTTGCAACTCCTTGAACAACCTTGTTTTCCAAATTCCATAAATCTCTGAGAATTCCTAGCTGTCCTGTTGCTGAATCCCTGGAAGGGAAGTGGGAAAGCTGAAGGACTATTGAGCACATAATGGGTACACTTCCTGGGGTGGTACATGTTGTGGGGAATGAGAGGCTGTGAGCTGGGAATTGTTGCTGGAGTTGAAACCCATGCCTATATTTTAGTGTGTTGTCTATCATACCTTAGTTTGATTTAGGTATCCTTTGCCCTGATGGATTCATAGTCCTAACTCGGGAGTGACCTATTGTTGAGAGTGTATGAACAACAAAGTCTATGACTGGGAGGAATGTCTAAGGTTTACATCCAGTTGATGATTTTAATTAAAAGATAAGTGTATTTTATGTGTTTATAATGATTTTTGTGTGGTTAATTCTATTATGGTATATTGTATATATTTATGTATGTACATATCTATTAGGATTTCATAATTGTTTTCATATGCATGGCATGGTAATTAATAAATGGTATTAGATATTTTTTTGTGTGTGGTGTGGCTTGGATTGGAGGTTGGGAACATTACAATAGTAGAAAACAATCTTAAAAAGCACTTGTACATGCAATGCAACTACTGTAACTCCACTAAAATAAAACTCCATGACAATAAATAATATAAAATCCCCTCAAATAAACTTACATTTCCCTAAATATTCCAAACCCAACTATGTTATTGATCACAACTTGATGAAACCAATGTTACAGCCTAATCTCCACCCTATAGGCCATAGAGGAAACCATCGGAGGATAAAGGCCCAAATACATATTTTTCCTAATAATTGAACCCTTTTTTATCCCTTATTGACATCCTCATGGGTCACCTAGTAGATAAAAAATGAGGCCCTCGTTGGACACTAGTGTTTCAACCCATGAGGCGCTGTCATATTTCTAGAATCGGGGAGTTATGGGGTGATAGGAGAGGGATGAGTTGAATATTCGTGTCAAGGGCCTAGGAAATCACATCATTCAAGTCTCTGGTGGTCTCTAGAAGATCTATAAATCTCTCCCAAGCCTCCTCCAAGAGCTATATAACAAAGGAAATCCTTGGGAAAGAGGAGGAATAATTGAATGGTAATGTTATGCTGCTCAGCTACAGAGGTGTCCATCAACACATCCAAGAGTCAGTGAGCCTAGCCTAACCAAATGATCTACTAATGAAGCATAGAAAAATACAACAAAACATGCATACCTCAAATGTTGATGCAAGCTCCTTTAGCCTCCTTGCTCCTTGCCTCACTTTGCAGCTCCTTGGTTAGGCTAGGGTCACTAACTCTTGGCTGTGTTGATGGACACCTTTGTAGTTGAGTAGCATAACAATACCATTCAATTCTTCCTCCTCTTTCCCAAAGATTTCCTTTTTTATATATCTCTTGGAAGAGGCTTGGGAGAGACTTCTAGATCTTATAGATATCACCATAGACTCAAATGGTGTGATTTCCTAGGCCCTTGACACGAAGATCCAACTCATCCCTCACCTATCACCTTGTAAATCCCTGATTCTAGAAATGTGACAGTGCCTCGCGGGTTGAACCACTAGGGTCCAACAAGGGCCTCACTTGTTGTCTACTAGGTGACCCGCGAGCATGTCAATAAGGGCTCAAAAAGAGTTCAATTCATAGGCAAAATATGTATTTGGGCCTTTATCCTCTGATGGCTTCCTCTTTGGCCTATAGGGTGGAGATTATGGCTATAACACTGGTATTTTTGAGTTGTTCTTTGAACTATGTTTCCACTTCTTTGAGCATAACCAACATTGTGTTCATTTCCTTCATCACTCTGTTTTCCTCTCTAATTTCCCCAACCTTTGGAGATAACTACCTCTCTCCTCAAGAATGATTAAATTCTTAGTTATCTAGCTCACCCTAACTCTGCCTTTCCCAACTTGAATGGTTGCTTAGGTTCATGTGGTTTTTAGCTTGAGAAGTAGAGTTATAAGATAAGACTTGAATATATATCCTTCTCAAGTTGATTATGTCAATTTATGCATGAATGGAAAGAGAGTACTTTTGATAAATATAGGTTGACACTTTCTTCATAGAGATTCTCGGAATTCTAAGTTTCTTCTATCAAATAGATAATGAAATTTTATGATAATTAAGTTTATTGAATATATTTTATTTCTGAAAATTAAATTGATTAAATAGTGAAAAATATATGTCTAACAACAACTTATCTAGAGAAAATCTGTGTAGAAAGAAATAATATGTATATAAGGAAATAATGTCACATATGACAATGCTTGTGTAAGGTGCAACCAAGAAAAAATAGTTTTATAAATATTAAATTGATTAATACTAATAAATATATGTCTAAGCACAAAAACATATCCATAGGAAATCTAATCCATAGGAAATCTATGTGAATATGTGAACAAGAAAGGTTGCGGGGCAACAAGTCCTTTGCCAAAAGGTGGAAGAAGTTGTTAGTACGGTTAGTTTGGTTTGGCTTTGCAACATACACTAGAGTGTTGTGAAATGAATTGTTTTCAGGAACTATATTTGAAATACCAAAAAAAAGGAACTACCTTAATCCTTTCAGAAGACTCTACAATTATTATTTCAGTATTTTAACCAAAGTGGCAAATAGGAGATCCGTGGATGCAAAACAATGTCATCCTATCCCCGGTTTTCTTTAAAGCCTATGCAAAGCAAAGCTATAACCCAATGTTCCTGCAGTATTTCTGCTCGGAAATAAGCAAGATGTTAAATCTATGAATCTCTTATAGCACTACGAAAATGATATTCTCATCAGGTATTAAGAATACAATCTTTTGACTAGAAAACGAAAAGGGAGTGGGTTAACTCGGGAGAAATCTTCCCTCCCGAGTTTTCATGCCTGAAAATTTGGTAGAATTCATGCTCTCTTTTTTTTTTAACTGAAAAGGGGGTCTGTTTGCTCCCTAGTTAGCCTAGTATTGTATCAGGAACTAATAATGACTTGTTGGTCAGTCAGATCTTTGAATTATGTGTCTAGGTGATTATTATCCCGAATCTCTGACCTCCTCTGCATAATAAATAACGCCCCTGCCACACATTCTATTGCGCAGTTGCGATCTTTTATATGAAAAAACAAATCTTCTGAAAAAAGGATTTTCTGCACTTCGATGTTTATGTGTCTGGTGTATGTATTTCTCTATTCCTTCTTGCGCTTGTTGGAGAATCATTAGGCGTCCTGCAGGTAACAGAGAGATTTTGATTAAGGTTTGGCAGTAAGTTCGACTTCGTATTGTAATCGACGTTGGCCATGAACGGTGTTGGTAAATGATTCAAGATCGGACAAGTCGCGGGGATGAGGTCATGAAGTCGGCCAGCTCCGACATTATGAGAAAATGTCGGAAGTTGGCCAGCTCCTACGAGGTCATGAAGGTTGTGGCCTGCAGCCTACTTTCGTCCTGGTCGTGTAGGGTCTGTTATGGTTTTGATGACAGGCATGTTGATGTTGTCCGAGTGAAGAAGTCGAACATGGGGCATCCCCAGTCGTTGTCGGCCATCCTGCCCGACGTGCCTTTAGGACACCCGCTTGTCTACGTCTCAAATTGATTTATTTAAACAAAGTAGAAGGTATATTATTTTTTTAAGAATTTAATTTCAACCACCATAAAAGATTAAATTAATTATAGTTCTAATATAGAATTTCTAAGAAATTGATTTTTTTAAACAAAATATATTATTATGCTATAATTTTTCAATGTAAAACTATGCAATTTCTTGTGAGTAAAAGGTAAATCCATGTTTTTAATAATTTAATTACTGATGTCATCCATTGCACTGCCCCCAAAAAGGTCATCCACTTGTACATGAAAAAAGGACATGCATCCATAAACCAAAAATAAACTCAACCACCTAGCTATTGAATGTTTGTGAGAGCCTTACTTTCTAGTGCATTCCTCCATTGTTTCCCGATGCCACTTCCTTGGGAAAAACAATCCACACATCAGTGAAACAAGAAAATAACAATCATGCAACAAAGAAATTGCTAACTACATCAACGACCATGGAAGTGGAGTGGACTGGAGCTCAAATCAACTTGCTTAAAATGAAACACTTAAGAGAGGTCTGTAAAATGTTTGAGATTCGTACACGGGTCTAAGAGTTTAAGGTATGTATGCATCTTACTTTGTTGAAAGTATGTTATTTTGGTTGAAGGATCAGTGACATTTGTGAAAAACTGGAGGTCAATCAAGGATCGGGTTTCGGCGATTACAAATGTCGGACATAAAAGCAAAACAAAAAGATATTTGCTGATTCGCGAAATGAAAACAGACTGTGGGCTCAAGAAAATTGGAGTTCGGGGTTTGGCGTTTGCTAACACCCGATGAAAAAAAAAAAACAATTATTGCTGAAATGTGAAACAAGGCTTTTTCAAATTCGGGGTTCGGCATTTACAAATACCCAACGTAAAAACAAAACAACTATGCCCGAAATGTGAAATGCTATCACGCTTTGGGCCCACAACTTCGGTTTCTGAGTTTTGGAATCTAAATAACTCCGTGCACTCCAACAAACAAGTCCCGAATGCCAAAAATAACAAAATTTTATTTAAAATGATTTTCCAAATTATACATGTTCCAACAAATAAACTTGGAATGAAAATGGGACCGGGTTCGGAATCGGCAAAAACAAATAATTACTGTGTTTGCTCAAAAATGAATTTTATCAAGAAATAAAAGGAGTTTACAAACTCAATAACAGGAAATCATAAACGCACGCAAGATTAACATATTCAATTCGAAAAATGTTTTTAGAAATTCCATAGAGAGAATTCAAAACGGCTTCGATTCAAAAATGTGATTCTTCAGATCACCCAACTTTACAATCCGTTCTTCATTTATTTATACTAACACCAATTTCCCCTACGATTTTAGAAACGATAAAATTTGATGAAGACGGTGGTAGAATTTCATTGCCTTCAAAGGTTAAGGCGGCCACTGTTTAGAGTAATTAAGAATTCGAGTCTTGAAGGGTCAAGACGGCCACCGATTCACCGTTTAAACATGGGCGGTGAAATGATTAATTTTTGACATACTCTCTCTTAATCATTTCAGAGAAAAACAAACTAAAACAAGTAAAACAAAATTGTTGTAAACAATGCATGACAGCTTGCAGACCCCAATGTTTCTTCTATGGATTTTAAACAGTTCATTTCCCGAAGGATTCGTAAATGTCTACAAATTGTTCTTCAGGCCTACAGACCTGATCATAAATTTATTTGCCATTTACCAGTTCACGACTGAAATGATACCTCGTAGCAATGTGCTTACTTTGTTTGTGAAATACATGATTATTTGACAGTGCAATGGCAGATTTATTGTCACAAACAATTTGAGTTGCATCATTCTGGTCATGCAACAATTCATTCAAGACTCTTTTCATCCACACAACTTGACATGCAGCTGCAGCTGTTGCAACGTACTTTGCCTCAGTAGAAGATAGAGTCAAAATGGATTGTTTCTTTGATGTCCATCCCACTGCTCCAGATCCAAGACTGAACACATACCCAGATGTGCTTTTCATGTCATCAATGGAACCTGCATAATCACTATCACTATATCCGATCATCTCGAAGTTTAAACTTGATGTGTATCAGATACCAAAGTTAGTTGTTCCAACAACATATCTCAAGATCCTCTTTCATGCTTGCCAATGAGTACTCTTCAGAGTCTCCATGAATCTCGAAATCAAACTTACAGCAAACATGATATCAGGTCTGGTTGATGTTAAGTACATAAGGCTTCTGAACAACCTCTTATACAGGGTTGGATCAACATATGGTCCCTCATCATACTTGCTAAGTTTAATACCAGTTGCCATAGGTGTTGCAGCTAGTTTACAATTCAACATTCTAAACCTTTTCAATACTTCATTTGCATAGTTATTTTGACAAATAAAAATGCTATCATCAAATTGATCCACTTCAATTCCAAGAAAATACTTCATCAATCCTAAATAGTCATCTCAAACTCTGTTTTCATGGCATTTTTAAAATCATCGACAGATAGATCTCCAGTAAAAATCAAGTCATCAACATACAAATAGACAATCAAAATTTTACCTTCCTGGTTTATTCTTGTATACAGGGTTGGTTCACTTGGACTTTTGCTGAATCCAACACTGATCAAATATTCATCAATCCTGCTATACCAAACTCTAGATGCCTGCTTCAATCCATATAAAGATTTCCTTAACTTGTAAACTTTATCTTTGTTTTTATCAATTTCATAACCCAGAGGTTGTCTTACATAAACCTCTTCTTCCAAATATCCATTCAAGAATGCAGACTTAACGTCCATCTAATGCATGATCCATCTATTCTGAGCTGCAATAGCTAAGACCATCCTCACAGTGTCAATTCTTGCTACAGGAGCAAATGTTTCATTGTAATCAATACTGGGTTGTTGACTAAACCCTTGAGCTACAAGTCTTGCCTTGTACTTTTCAACTTCACCATCTGCATTCAACTTAGTCTTGTAAACCCACTTAACACCAATACTGTTCTTACCTTCAGATAAATATACAAGATCTCAAGTGTTATTTCTTTCGATGGAATCAATCTCCTCATTCATTGCTTTTATCCAAACATCCTCTTTAGCAGCTTCATCAAAACTTACAGGATCACATGTCATTAATGCAAAATTTGAAATCTGATCTACTTCTTCATTCTGATCATACAATTCTCTTAAGCTCCTAGTCTTTTGTCCTTTAAATCTGTTTCTTAATGAAGCTAAAGTGGGATTTGATTCACTAATTACTTGTGAATCCAATTGGTGTCCACCATGTCTAGATGGCTCACCACGCTCATGAGTTCTTGGCGTTCTAAATTGAGATGGGCTAAAATATGGTGCTTGCCTTGTTGGACTTCTTGCTGCAGGCGTAAGTGCATGTGGAACCATTTGTCCATCTCCTTCAGCCTACTTAGCTCCATCATCATCTTCATGGGGTAACACAACTTCCTCTGAAATTGATTTGTCAATACTTCCATCCCATGCTTCATCTTCTTTAAATTGAACATCTATGATGATTACATATTTCTGGGTGATGGGATTGTAGAGTTTATATGCCCTAGACTCTTCACTGTATCCAACAAAGATACATCTCTCGCTTCTGTTATCCAACTTCCTCCTCATTTTTTCAGGTACATGCGCAAATGCAACACATCCAAAAATTCTGAAATGAGAAACATTGCAAGGCTTACCATCCCAGGCTTCCTGAGGTACATGATCCCTCACGGTCTTGGTTGGACTTCTATTCAAGATAAAAACAAAGCAAAGAACTGCACTTCCCCAATATTCATTTGAAAGATGCTTCTCTTTTAACATGCTTCGAGCCATATCCATGATGGTCCGATTCTTCCTTTCAGCCACTCCATTATGCTATGGAGTATATTGAACAATAAACTACCCTTTAATTCCATGAAGATCACAAATTTCAATGAATTCTTTAAGTTTGTATTCACCTCCTTTGTCAGACCTTAAGATTTTAATGGTTCAACCACTCTCATTCTCAACCATAGAATTAAACCTCTTGAAAACATCAAAAGCTTGAGATTTCTGCTTCAACAAATACAACCAAGTCTTCCTACTGAAATCATCAATAAAATTCATGAAAGAAACACAATCATTCAAAGAAGGTGTTTGCATAGGTCCACATAAATCTGTGTGGACAATTTCCAATGGAGTTTTTGCTCTGTAGGAAACACCTGAAACAAATTTCTCTCTATGATGCTTCCCAAGTATACATCTCTCACAAGAGCTTGTAGGCTGTTGAATACAGGGCAACCCCTTTACCATCTGTTTCTTCTATAACAGATCTAAGCCACCAAAATGTAAATGACCATATCTCAAATGCCATAGCCAAGATTCATCTAAACTTCCAGCCTTATAGGCATTCAAATAACTACTTAAATCATTTCGCATAACAAGTGGAAACATCCTATTCTTGGTCATCTCTACTCTTGCAATCAACTGTTTGCTGGGAAATTTGTCATAGATTGTACATACCTTGTTGTTGAAGAACACTCTATACCTTTTCTCCAACAACTGTCCAACACTAATAAAATTTCATTTTAAACCAGACACAAAATAAACATCATCAATATTTCTTCTCTGATAATTCTTAGTGTAAACTGGAACTACACCTTTACCATTAAATGTAACCTTATAGTCATTTCCAAGTTTTACTTCAGACTGAATACTAGTATCAATAGAAGAAAATAAGTCCCTATTACCAGTCATGTGGTTACTGCAACCACTATCCAAAAACCAAATATCTTTAGCACTTTCCTGAGTGACATTACAAGTCAAGAACACATGATTTTGATGATCCTCAGACTCCTTTGTGATATGTGCAGACTGCTTTCCAGCATCTACCTGCTTCTTCCAACATTTGTTAGCAAAATGCCCAAACTTCTTACAATAATAACATTGTACTTTAGATTTATCATACCTCTGATTTTCTTGCTGCCAGGGTTTGCTGCCGCTTCCTCTTAAATTAGGAGGATTCTGCTGAGACTTCTCCTGAGACTCTGATTCAGTTTTGTTGTCCCTTCGACCAAAAAATCGACCTCCTCTTCCACGAGTATAAAACCTTCCTCTGCCTCTACCTCTGGTAATATGCAGTTGCGATTTGAAGGCATGCTCCATTGATCCTTCTTCATATCTAGATATCCTAGATTCATGAGCAACAAGGGAACCAGTTAATTCATCAATTTGCATTTGACTTAAATCCTTAAACTCCTCTATGGGAACAACAACAAGTTCAAACTTCTTGGGTAAACTTTTCAACACTTTCTCAATAACTCTCTTATTCTCAACATCATCTCCATACTGCCCGAGTTGGTTCACAACACTCATTACTTGAGTCATGAAAGTATCAACACTTTCATTATCCTTCATCTTCAGATTTTCGAAATCCCTTCTCAAATTCTACAACTTGAATGTCTTCACCTTGGACACACCTTAATAACTGGTTTCAAGAATGTCCAAAGCCATCTTTGAAGATGCAGCGCTAGCAATCTTCATAAAAATGGATTCATTTAATCCTTGTTGGATTAATCCAAGAGCTTTATTATCCTTCTTCATGTTTTCCTTCAACAAAACACGGTCAACATTAGACAGAGTCAATTCTGTTGTTGTATCGACTGGCTCAACATAACCATCAATAACATAAGTCCATAAATCCTGAGAACGCAAAATCGTTCTCATTCGAATATACCAAGAATCATATGACTTCTCGCTCAGGATAGAAACCTGAATCTGAGAAGAACTGCTACCAGACACAACCATTTATAAAAGTTTGAAAATAATCAAATAAACTCTCGCACAGTAAAATTGGGCACCAATAGGAACAATCTGCAATGAACTAAGCACTTGCAGGATAGGTAGCCAGCTCTGATACTAAATGTGAAAAATCGGAGGTCAATCAAGGATTGGGTTTCGACGATTACAAATGCCGGACACAAAAGCAAAACACAATGATATTTGTCGATTCACGAAATGCAAAAAGGCTGTGGGCCCATGCAAATTGGAGTTCGAGGTTCACGATTTGCTAACACCCGATGCAAAAAAAAAATTATTGCCAAAATGCGAAACAAAGCTTGTTCAAATTTGGAGTTCTGCATTTACAAATACCCAACGTAAAAACAAAACAACTATGTCCAAAGTCCGAAATGCTATCACGCTTTGGGCCCACAACTTCGGTTTCGGAGTTTTGGAAACTAAATAACTCCGTGCACTTCAACAAACAAGTCCCGAATGCCTAAAATAGAATTTTTTTATTTAAAATGATTTTCGAGATGATTTAAAATAATTTCTGTGTTTGTTCAAAAACTAATTTTATCAATAAATAAAAGGAGTTTACAAACTCAATAATAGGAAATCATAAACGCACTCAAGATTAACATATTCAATTCGAAAAATGTTTTCAGAAATTCCACAGAGAATTCAAAATGGCTTCAATTAAAAAATGTGATTCTTCAAATCACCCAACTTTACACTCCGTTCTTCATTTATTTATAATAACACCAAATTGCTCCTACGATTTTAGAAATGATAAAATTTGATGAAGGCGGTGGTAGAATTTTGTTACCTTCAAAGGTTAAGACGGCCACCGTTTAGAGATTGCAAAATTAGCTGAAATACAGATTACAAAATTAGTCGAATTACAAATAGAGTAAATTCAAATCAACCATGAATTAAATTGACATGGTTACACACATTGAATATACAACCATGGATACAATTTCTACCGTGAATATGGAGTGACCTGTTGCGTTCTCAGGTATATATTATAAGAAATAGATACCATTTCTACTGTGAATATAGAGCGATCTGTTGCGTTCTCAAGTATATATTATCGTTGCACCCATTTTCAATTAGCGAATTATTCTCAAACTTAAATTCGAGAGAACCCATGTCCATTTGTTATCTCCTCAATTTCATTTTGCAGCAAGGTGGCCAATTTTTTAGTTAGCTTTTTGACAAAGATTCTAGAGCCGTGATCCAGTGGAAAAAACGAAGATGAGATATATGGTGGAGACATGATGCTGAGATGCAGGAAAAGAGCGCTTGAGATAGATGAAAATATTTGGAGCCACTTGATTGAGTTGAAGGACACGCTAAGCTTCTGCTCACTTCTAATACTCCAAAACTTGTTCCAAACTATAACAACAAAACATTTGTGCTCGAAATTGTTCTGGATGGGTTTGATCTGCCTCAAAGACCTCTTGGAGTCGCACATTGTCTTAATGTAGGATGATTTCCTTGAACTGGAATCAAGTAGATAGATCGAGGGAGCTTTGTTTAGGAAAATCTTAAGTTCTTCCACCACTGATAAAAAAAACGCTCGCTTACTGAGCAACTTATTGGTGCCAAGCAAATGCAGACTCACAGGTAAATGTAGTAGTAGGGTTTGCGGATAGAGAGGTGTTAGTCATCAAAAGGAAGGATGTGAGTTTATTGTTTGATTATTAGTATTTAGGAGAAGAGTCGATCCACCAAGCTTAAGAAGGAACCATCTTGTTAAAATTGGCCACCAGAGTATATACATAGGAGTACCACAATACTTATCGATCCGCCAAGGAGCTAAAATACCTGTCAACCGCGAAGGATTTGTCATCAACAAAGTGTGAATATAATAGCCACCTTAA
>JASDQU010029674.1:0-28942 GCA_032191745.1 Picea mariana | reverse complement strand
TTTTTTTTAATATTTGTGTATTTAGATTTTTTTTTTAATTTTTGAATATTTATTTTAAATTTGGAATCAAATTTGTTAAGTTACAATTTTTTTTAGTAGTATAAAAAATTATTTTATAGTGTAAAAATATGAGAAAACATTTGTATTAGAGGAAAAGTTTGCACCTCAAGGGATTTGATCTTTCTCTAATAGATTTAGTATGATATTTAAATAAGAAGTTAATCTTCCAAAAACACAACTTCAACTTATATAAGTATAGCCTAGATCCATTCTAACTTTAAATCTATCATGGATCAAGAGGGATCTAATCACTTAATATTGCAAAAACTTGAAAAAATGTTTGCATATATGTAGATTAAATCTAGATTTACATTTTATTCTACCTTGCTTAAATCATTAAAAATTAATGAATCACATTGTTTTTCAATGGATAATTGAAATCAATGTACATAATCATTTAATAATGAATTATAATTAATATTGATATTTTATACAAAATTGATATTGAAATATTTTACTAGAGATTGATATTAAAATATTTTAATAATTATATTCAAGATTTAAATATTCTTTTTTTTTATTAATATTTTTTTAATGTAACTTATCAAGTCCATGTTAAACAATGAGGAATTACATCACCAGAATGTTTTAATCATAAAATTTATTTTCAATTTTCAATTACTTTATATATATACAAAAAAAATTAACTCTAAGATTTTTTTTACTTTTTAATTAGTTTCTTTATATATGTGTGTCTCAGTGGGTATTTTATATAAAGTTGATATTGAAATATTGCATTGAAATATTTTATTTGTGACCAATATTGATATATTTTATTTTTTAATTTTTTTAAATGTCACTTGTAAATTCCATGTTGAGAATGGAAGGAATTATTCATCTTCCTCACATTGAGAAATGGTATCAAACCCCTAGAGGTGAAAACCTTTCCTCAAGTTTTTTCAATTTAGAAAAAGTTTTCACCTCAAAGGATTTGATCCCTTCTAATACATGATAGATTATAATAGATCATGGGTTAAGGTGAATTGATTAGTGTTCTTTCTCTACATGTCAACTTCATGTTGAGCACACAAGGAATTAAAATGTTTTAACTATAAGATGTATGTAAAATATTTCAATGTCAGCGTTATATATAAATAAAGTTGATATTGAAATATTTTGATTAAGGTGGAAATTGAATTTTTTAATATAGAGTTCACCATGAAATATTTTTTTGGTTATTAATATTTTTTCTAAATGCAGCTTGTCAATCAATCACATAAATTACACAAAATGAGATTTTTTTACTTCCACTTACTTTATGTATAAAAGTGATATAAATTTTTTTATTTAAAATAAACATTCAAACACATTTTATTTATAGTTAACATAACAATTTTTTTAAATATCACATATAAACTTCAGATTGAACATAAAATGAGTTAATATCTCCCTTACACTAGTTGTAGAAAGCATCTCTAAAAACAATAAAACACTATACTAAGATAAAACTACTATTTTTTTCACTTAGATATTTTCATTTACTTTAAAACACTATATTATATTATTAAAACATTATATTAGATTATAAATTTTAAGATAAGACTATGTTTTTTCATTTACAAATATATATATACATATATTTTTACCTAGAATTAAATTTTGTAGACAATTATCCATGATCCCAGGATGGAATTTGAGGCGGATCAACATTCTTAGTTAAATTTGTCAAAACCGACATCTGAATTGTGAAAACCCTCAAATGGGATTTGAAATTCCAACCATGGATCCATGTTGCTGCCTCTTGGGAGGCTATACTTTTAACAAATCCAAAATCTTTTTACTACATTGGACTTGGGAGGCTATACTTTTAACAAATCCAAAATCTTTTTGCTACATTGGACTTAAAAATCCTTCAACTAGCACTGGACTTGAAGAGACCTCCTAAAATCCCAAAGGATCGGAAACGCACCTTACAATCTCGCACTGGAAACGCATCTGACAATCTCTTCATCATTGCACTGTATTGAATGGATTAAACTTTCCATGTTACATACGTGAAATGGTTTAATCGAGCTTTCTTATTAAACGTTATTACTTTCTTTCTTTGCATTCAAGTGATTGCTTTTCCTTCAAACAAACAATATAATAATAATAATAATGTATTTTTAAGATCACGGCCAAACCAACACATTAAATTGGTCTATGAGACCCTCTTGTTTGTGGGACAAGGGATTCTCCTCCGCCTATCGATTTGACTGGTAAAGTCTACGAAGGTATACATACCCTACCCCTTCTGGATTTGAACCTGTGACCTCTTAAGAATAGATCTATAATTAGAATAGATTTGGGAACAAAATCTTCCTAGACATTTCTCAATTTCTCAACATTGTGTGTAGTTTTTAAGGTTTATAGAGTGATTTCATTTTGGTTGGTTTTTCTTTTTCAAATATTGCTGTAGAAAATAACAAAGTGATTTAAATGAATGTAACGATTTCAGAAAACTAGTTTATTATTCTATAATTAAGGACGAACAATATCCAGTTTGTTATGCAGCATTTACGGCAGTTGTTATGCAACATTTACAGCAGGTGGTTTGTAAGTCTTTGGATATAAGTCCCGTGAGACAGCTCAGACAGTAAGACGGTACTTTTTTCCAAGAGATGGGAGGGGGTCTTGTGGTCTAACCTTGCTGAGTTTCCTGGATAGATTTTGTAATGATGCTGCTCTGTAAAAAGTTTATATACTGATGAATATAAACGAGAAACTTTCCCGTGGAAAAAAAAAAGTCTTTGAATATGAAAGTAAAGTAATTCAAATTCAAAAACCTACAAATATCCAACGTCATTCAATGCTGCTTATCATGCTGCTTATCATGCTCGATGTGGTCTGACCACATGAGGAAACTAAAACACCCTATAAATTGATTTCGTTAAGATTAATCATAGAGAGTTTTACAGTAAAAGAGGTACTGTACTTTCCCACAAAAATGAAACCGTACATGTGAACGGAAACGATCACTATCAATTGACAAGAGTTTAAAAGGGAGTATACGGTGGAAACCAGACCTTTAAACGGCTCAATTTGAGGGCGAAAGTGATTGAAATTCAGATGGATCCACAGAGTCAAAGTCTATGCCAACTATTACAATTAATAAGATACGACGGGATGGGACTCCGATGGGAGCCTCCATGTGAACACTGAACAGATATAATAATTGTACAAATTACCATAAAATCTGGTTAAGTGTACTGGCCCAGAATTCAGAAAGAGGAAATATTTCAAAAGCAAAAAAAAGCATTGCACTTCACAATCACATCAAACATTAATACGAACTAATTCACAATCACATCAAACGTGTTTCGTGACGCTGATAGTTGTAACTTGTATATGAAGCACCAACCATCCATAGTAAATATTCCTAGCTTTATATGCAGCGACCAAAAGTTTATCGTTTTCTGAAGTTCCATTGTAATATTCCGAAGTTGATATGAAGTGCCCAAAAGTTTACTGTGCTCAGAAGAGGTAACAAATACTACCTACAAGAAGAAATCGTCGAAAAGGAACAAGAAACGTACAACCAAATATATACATTTGTTCTAGACTGGAATTAACGGTCGTTTACAGAAAAAAATTGAACGTGAATGGTCTGTACCCTCGGTGACGGTATATAAACGATATTATACAGCAGACATTTTACGCCCTTACATGAAAACATACGCCAAACTGGAGAAAATCACACTGTAGTGGGGTATTTGCAAAATGGTAGTTGATGTTGGGTTCTGCTGGTTCATAAGCAATGCAATCTCAGTTATTAGTTATCATTATTAGTAGTTTTGTAAAGAAATCAAATAATGATGATCATGAATGTGGTTAACGTCCAATTCACTCAAATTTGGTTTATATTACTTGGTTTTCTTTAAAAAAAAAAAAAAATTCAAAGATTTAAGAGGAGCTTTCATGAATTATCATAGTTCGAGGAGTGAAAAGAATGACAAATTCTTTAGATTCACTGTTTTTTAAGAATTTTTTCATTCTCAAGTTGTTGTAATGAGAGTTTATTGATTTTTCACTCTCCAGTTATGAGAGATGTTGATTTTTCTTTTCACTTTAGAGGTAATTTTGATCAAGTTCTTATAGTATTTTAAATTTTTTTTGTCCTCTAATTTTTTATTGCATCACAATTTCTCTTTAAATTTAGATGTAAAAATATGTTTAATATTATGGTTATTTCCTAAAGTTATCTCTTTCTTCATAAGTCAATGATTTATCCCAGACTTGACATCTTTATGCCAATCCTCCTTAAATAGTAGATGCTTTGTTTTTACTAAAATTATCTTATTCTTATACATTAGTTATTTAACTATAACCATGTTCTAGTTATAACCATCTTCTAGATGATAAAAATACTCACTTTTATGAAGATGATAGAATAACTAGAATTTTAAAAATATAATCACCTAAAATATACAATAGAACATAATTCCTGGTTGGAAGCCCAAGCAGACTTCAAAAGGTGAAAAGCCTGTAGATGAATGTGTTGCCTTATTATAGCTATGCTGGAGAATGTGTAAGTAATTGTCCTATTGTTTGCTGTGCTCAAAGTGAGTTAGGAGAGCATGCACCAAGACTCTCTTGACAACCTCTATTTGGCCATCCGTTTGAGGATGGAATGCAGTAGAAAACTTGAGGTGGCACCCCAATAGTGCCCATATGGTCTTTCGAAATGTACTGAGGAAGCGGGAATCTCTGTCTGAGATAATACTACTTAGGAGGCCAAAATGGGGCCAGACATGATAGAAATAGAGTTCCATTGTTTGTGCTGTTGTAATAGTCTTTGTGCATGGGATAAAAAGTGCCATTTTGCTAAAGGGGCATACCACTACCCAGATTGCATCATGTTTCTTTTGGGTTGTTGGGAGTCCACTTAGGAATTCCATTGAGATTGACTCCCAAGGCCGAGAAGGAAGTGGCAGTGGTTGATACAACCCATGCTTCTAGTTGGATGGCTTGGATTGTGAGCATAAGGCACAAGCTCTGTAACGACCCTAGTTGAATAAATGTTTAAGAATTATTAAACTCAAAATTAATTAAGGGATTAATTGTGTTAACAAAGTATTAATTAAACAAAGATGATTTAATGATATTAATTTAGTTATTAATTAATTAAAGGATATAATTGTGGTTAACCAAGTAATAATTTAACTACAGATTACATTTAATGACCTGAGAAATAAATCTAAGAGATCAATGTTATATGTTATAAAAATGGTTGCGTCTGCAGCTGGGGAGAGCTATGAATCCCGAAAAGATAAAACATTAAAGGGAGGGTATGGGACATGCACAGAGGTGGTTGAGGAAGTAACTGCGTGAGTTGGTGAAGGAGGAATAAGGCAGGAAGGTAGGGGGACGTGAAGGATATTCGACGGAGGTTGGATTCAGAGGACTGGGGGGATTTGCTATGAGCAGAGAGTTTCTGGTTGTGGCTTTTGATCAGTTGAGGCACTGAGTTGCTGGAGGTTTTGGGCACGGGGGCCAGGATATCCATAGATATCCTGGAGCTAGGTAGTTTTCCTAGTTGGAAGGGAGGACAGTAGTTTTGGGTAGTTATTCTTTGTTTGTGGCAGGGTTGGTCTGTGTATCAGGTAGCAGGAAAGCAACAACAAGGCAGCAAGGCAACGAGAATTAGCATCAGAACCAGGTAATCTGTTAAACTATGTATTTATTTCATTCTGCCATGAATCATTATTCATTGATAAATCTAAGTTACTGAAGTTGTTATTATGAAGATAGTTGTTATGTTATGAAATTATTATTTCAGTTCATGAAATAAATTGCGTATGAATGTGAATGATGTTTAGAAATATTTGGTTGTTACATATGGTATCAGAGCGTCTTAGTTCGAAATCTGGGCCTGAGGGCCAAAACCCCGAGTGTTAACTCCAACCACACTTAATCTACAAACAAAACATGTTTAGTTTGACCCAATAGGACTGATACAGTATCAGAAAATATACTCAAGATAGCACCCCTATATTATCCAAGCTAGTGGTCTCATATATCACAAGCAACAGCTTTAGGCAATACCCTTTAACTG
This sequence comes from Picea mariana, assembly GCA_032191745.1. Classification (NCBI taxonomy): domain Eukaryota; kingdom Viridiplantae; phylum Streptophyta; class Pinopsida; order Pinales; family Pinaceae; genus Picea; species Picea mariana. Next base: position 22,848 of record JASDQU010029674.1, on the reverse strand, counting down.
GATCATGAATGGATAATACAGTGTTAGTCTGAATATTCAAAGGAACGCCTTTAAAATAGTGGCAGCAAACCAGATAGTTTGAAGAATCACTTCCCACAAAATGGTTACCCTTAAGCAGCCTGATAAAGCTATTAAGCACGAAAAGAGAGCTGGTAATATAATTTTATTTGAGCAATACTTGTACATGAAGTTTCGGGTAAGATTGACACCTGAAATCGATGAAAATGTCGAGGGAAAACTTCTGTCTAAGGCTTGAAGTTGGTAAGATTCAATAACTACACGAACTACCCTAAATAAAATGCAAAAGGACATTTGTAAGACCTTGAAAGTGCCTACTTTATCCCGAACTCACCTAAATGAGGAACTGCCAATGAGCAGCAGCAAAGAGATTCGGAAAACTTGTATCGCACAGGAAGTGTGTAAACTACTTACCTATATTAGCCTCGGTAAATTTTAAATAATGAAGAATCTCAGGAACTATAGACCCATACAAATTTTAACCTTACCAAGAAAGCAATTTTAACATTATGTAATGTTTTATGCAACTAATCGATTATCCCGAAGGAGAGCTGCCTATTACGCGGGAGAACGAATCTGAGCCGTCAGATGTCGGGCGGATACCCGACAGTCGTTGGATCTACAAGGAGTTGCGAGGGAGTTAAGTCCTCAAGGGATATAGGAGGAGAAATCCCAACGAGATGTGTGAAGGCATCGAGATATCGGCATTCGTGAAATCGGGATTCACAAGATCAAGGAAGTCGAGACATTTTAAGTCTCAAAATAGTGAGATTGGATCTGGACCGTCCGTTGAAGAGAGACACGTGGCGGAGATCAATTGCCCGTCGGAATATCGTCTATCGGGAAATCGGAGTTCCTGAGGACAAGAGAAACGGGTCATTGGAAGTCTCGAAATCTTGATGTAATCAAGGTCGTCCGTTGGAGGGACGCGTGGCAACAATCGAGCGCCACCCAAGAGAGCCTGACAGGAGGTCAGTCATCGAAGAATCGAGGTTTTGTTAAGCCGGAGAATCGAGACCTTGTGGTTCTCAAAATCCCGAAAAAGGATCCTAACCGTTGATCTCGGCAGGACACGCGTCAACGTTCTGGGGAGGCATCGGGATTTTACCCATCGGGGATTTCAGGAGGGTAGAATCATTGAGTCAAGGAATCGTGATCTGCAATTTCCCGATAGGATCAGAGTTGTCCATCTGTGGGACAGGTGGCAACCATCGAGAACCATCGGCGTTTGGCCCCATCGGGAAATCGGGAATCCCGGGGACATGATGTTTAGGCACTTTGAATTTGCGATCCACAAAACCCCGATGAGTGGGGGCCAGCTGTCATCACAGCAGAGAAGGAGGACAGAGGCATAGTGGAGGCCAGCTATCAGCCAACTGGGGAGTCAGGATATCGGGGTTTTCGAGGACACAGAACGCTCGCATGTTGGAGTCGCGATCCGCGATATCCCGACGAGAGTTTTGAACCGTCCATCGGTGAGGACGCGTGGCATGAGATCCTAAAGAGTCGGCGTTTGGGGGCATCAGAGTTTTCGCAGGTAAAGAATTTGTGCAAAAGGAAATCGCGATCCGCGATTTCTCGACAGGATCAACACCGCCCATCATCAAGGACGCGTGGCAAGAGATCCCGGAAAGTCAGAGTTCGGGATATCGGAGTTTCTGGAGTCGTGAAACTCTTGCACAATGGAATCGCGATCCGCGATTTCCTGACACGGTCGGAGCCGTTCGATTTGAGGGACGCGTGTCCGAGGATCTAAAAGAGTCGGGGTTCGGCATTTCGGGGTTTCTTCATACAAAGGAATTGTTGCATTAGAAGTCGCGATTTCGCGATACCCGATGGAGCGATGAGGAAGTGGTGACGTGGAGGAGAGAGCTCGCACTTGCATCCGGGATCGGCATTTCGAAATTCTCGGTGACGATAAAATCACGCCGGGAGAAGTCGCGAAACCCCGAATCCCGACAGAGAGTACGACGGTGGTCACATGGGAAAGGGTTGTATGGGCCCAAAAGATAGCCAGGAAGGGCTAAAGTCTGAAGGAAGTGCATCGGCATATCGGGGATTGGTAAGGACTTGTGAGGTTTGACATTGGGAACCCCAAAACTCCGATGTAGGATAGGGCTGGGGTCACATGGAACGACGTTCATATGAGAAGGGTGTCTAGCTTGGAGGGCTAGCGCATAAAGTGCCGTATCGGTGAATCGACAATTGGGAGTTTGAAGGAACAAAAATTCTCGACATTGGGGATTACGAAACCCCGAAGCCCGATAAACATAATTCCTAGGGGGAAATTTGGGGCATGGTCCCGGGCAGAGGCCGTGAAGAAATGAGAAAGACCTGAGGGTCGGATATTGACCAGTAATTTTCGGGGGGAATCCAAAGAGCCACTTCGGATCGGTTGATGAAATTGAACAATTCTGTATACACATGTAACAACAGGTATACACCAATGAATGAATTTATAAATACAAGTGAAATAAATTGAAAGCAAAATGCCGAAATCTGTATAGGGCTAGAATTACAAGCAATTCATTTCTATTTCACACTGCAAATAAATAAATAATATATATATATATATATATATATATATATATATATATATATATATATATAGAAAATTACCATTTATCACTGAAGTATATGGAAGGTTCATGCAATTTCTTGACTCGATCAACTCCGTGTTCTTCACGAAGGTACAGAAGCTATGTACAAGCTGGCGGACTGGACCGTACCTCTTACCATACCAGAGAGCGAACTCCGCAAATTGTACAGACTTGGGATTGATTCCCAATATTTTAAAGAGACTGGACTCCAGGTCCTGTATCTTGTCAGTGACCATATCAATATACTCTGTTTCTACAAATGATCTGGCAACAGATACAGCAATACCCAACACTAGCAAGGTCCTCAGAACAATGGTAAGGATGTGAGCCATGGCAAGGGAGATTCTAGAAACCTTGGAACAGAGCAAAGACAGATCTGTGGAGGAGAAAGAATGACGCAAGGAGGGTCTCAGTGAGTGAGAAGGACGCGTAGGGAATTCGAAGAGATGACAGGTGTAGAATTTGGGGGTTAGATACGAGGGAGCTTGAGGAAGCCAAACGAGCACGTGGAACCCATGCATGCCCGAATCCATGTGTGTACGTTTAATTATTTTATATATATATATTTTAAAGTGTTTAAAATAATTTAGTATAAATAATTTATATATAAATAAGGTCAAGTTATTTTAAATTAAAGTAAAGTTAATTTGGATTAAATTAGTGTAATAATAATTTTGAAATTATTATTTTATTTAAGTGTAAGGTCAATCTACCTTAGAGTTCAATGTTAACCAAGCTTAGATGCTTAATCCTAACCCAAACCGAGCCAATCCCCTTATGGAGTAATGTCTGTTTACAGACAAGTAAAGAAAACTTACGCCTAACCCTGTTTCTAAGTTTAAGTATAACCAATATGAAACGACCTGAAACTCACCCTGACAACTTTGGGGTGATGCAGGTTAAGGCATATGAGATGGTCAGGACTCGAAGGGGTCAAGGCAGAGGAGCATCGTCACGGGTACCGCCAACACCACCAACACCACCACCACCATCGCCCGAGCTAGCCCTCATACTGCGCTCGTTGGAAGCCATTAACGAAACTTTAAAGGGGCGCCAATCGGCAGGGACTAAAGTGGAACCTCCACCATCTGGAATGGGTAATCTAGAAGTGTCAAGGGATTCAGGGGGAGGACTTCCACCTGAAGAAATCACGCGGGAATTGCAGAAGATCAAACTTCTGGAGTTTGCCAGAGGTCGCGCCAGTGAACGCGTCGAAGCATGGTTGGAAGGCATGACAAGGTGTTTTTCCTTGAGGGACTATGCATCCAACTCAAAGGCAAAGATCACAAATTTTCAGTTAAGAGACAATGCCATGAACTGGTGGGGAAACTTGGAAAGAAAATTACACTTTACCCCGGACACCGTATCTTGGGAACTTTTTGAGGAGAGATTCCAAAGGAAATATCTACCAGCCTACTACGAGGAACAACAGATAGGGGCGTTTCATGCCTTAGTACAAGGAAATAAAACTGTAGAACAGTATGAGATCAGGTTTATGGAACTGGTCAAGTACGTTTCGTATATGGATAATGACCAACGACAGGTAGAGCGCTTCGTCTATGGATTGAACCCAAGGAAAAGAGCTATGGTGCGGATGTGGAAACCGTCTTCAGTAGCGGAGGCGGTGGAACATGCGTGTTACGCGGAAGAACACATGAACTTAACCGGGGGTACCAGAACGACATTTCCGCATCGCCCTGGATTCGTAGGAAAGGCATGAAGGACATTTCCTAGGGGAGGGGGCCTAAGGCCACCATATTATGGTAATAGGGTCATGCCAAGGACAATAGCTGTAGGGATTTCAATGGCAGCTAGTGCAGCATCTCGTTCATCGCCAATGGTGCAGACAGGACCACGACCATCGTAGGGAACAGCTAGTAGGGGCAGGGGTTCCAGGGGAAGGAACTCATTTCAAAGACAGACACATAACAATGCACAGGTTCAATCTAGCATTACCTGTTGGGGGTGTGGGGGACCCCATTACCAGCGTGACTGCCCAGAGTTACAATCAGGGTTTGTGCATAGAGAGGGAAAGGCACTGATGGGGAGATCAGGTAGCAGCCACCAAATTTATGCACCGGTTAACAACTGCCAGGCCGAACATCAGTCCTCAGTAGCAGAGTCATCAGGTACGCTAAATCATATCAATGTTAAGATTTTGTTTGATTCTGGTGCGACAGATAGTTTCATTTCACCATCTGTATTAGAAAAGAGTGGGTTGGCAGCCTACGAGCACGATGACCTTAAACAAGTCGAGATGGCTTCAGGGGAAAAACAAGCTGTAGGACCTAGTGACGATAATTGCATAGTAGACCTAGGAGTGTGCACTACCAGGTTGAAGGTATACGTCACTGCTCTTGGGGCATATGACTTAATCATTGGAATGGATTGGTTAGCAGCTCATCGAGCTTTGGTATATTGTTTCGCAAAGAGAGTGCTTTGTGTCGATGATGAAGGAAAACCAGTAGAGATCCAAGGTGTACAGAGAAAAGTGTCATTACGTTTTATATCAACTATGAAGGTCAAGCGATGCTTGAGACAAGGGTGTCGAATTTATGTAGTGGAAGCAGTGAATGAAAGGAAGGGACCCTCATTGGATCAGTATCCGGTATTGTTAGAATTTCAGGATGTTTTTCCGAACGAGTTACCAGGATTACCTCCTGAGAGGGAGCTTGATTTTACTATTGAGCTAAAACCTGGTGCAGAACCAATATCTAAGACTCTGTATCGGATGACGGCGCTGGAACTTTGTGAATTGCAAATGCAGTTGAAGGAGTTACTAGAGTTAGGGCTAGTAAGGCCCAGTGTCTCACCTTGGGGCGCACTGATAATTTTTGTAAATAAGAAGGATGGATCCTTATGACTGTGTATAGACTACAAGGACTTGAACCGTGCTACAGTGAAAAATAGGTACCCAATGCCGCGAATAGATGACCTCTTCGATCAGATGAAATGAGCAGTGGTATTCTCAAAGATCGATTTGTGATCAGGGTATCACCAGTTAAGGATTAAGGAAGGTGATATCCCAAAAACTGCCTTTCGAACTTAGTTTGGACATTATGAGTTTGTTGTAGTACCTTTTGGATTAACCAATGTGCCAACAATATTCATGAGCCTCATGAACGGCGTATTCCGGAAGTACTTAGATCGATTTGTACAAGTTTTTCTAGATGACATTCTCATCTATTCCAAGAATGAAAGAGAACACGAGGAACACTTGCGAATAGTGTTGTCTTGCCTTAGAGAGAACAAATTGTATGGGAAGCTGTCGAAGTGTTCCTTCTTCCAGAAAGAGATCCACTATTTAGGTCACATAATTTCAGGCAAAGGAATCTCGGTGGACCTAGAAAAGGTGAAGGCCATTATGGAATGGCCAGTGCCGAAAAATACCCATGAGGTGAGAAGCTTCATGGGGCTAGCAGGTTACTACCGGAGATTTGTGGAAGGATTCTCAAAAATAGTGAAACCCATCACTACTTTGCAATGCAAGGGGGTCAGGTATGAATGGACAAAAGAATGTGATAGTGCATTCATTAAACTTAAGAGGTGACTAACTAGTGCGCCAATTCTACGAGTGCCAGATATGGAAAGTGACTTCACGGTCTGCACGGATGCCTTGAAACAAGGGTTGGGAGCCATGCTAATGCAGGATGGAGGAGTGATATCTTATGCATCAAGGAAGTTGAAGAAACATGAGGAGCTATACATGGCTCATGATTTAGAGTTGGTAGCTGTAATGCTAGCTCTGAAACATTGGAGGCACTATCTTGTGGGGCGAAACTTTGAGCTCAAAACAGACCATCAAAGTTTAAAACATCTCTTCACTCAAAGAGATATGAGTGCCAGGAAAAGGCGATGGAGTGAATTTATGAGTGAGTACGATTTTGTTATTTCGTACATCAAGGGAAAGGAAAATGTGGTTGCAGATGCCTTGAGTAGGAGACCACGTATCTTCTCCTTGGTAACCTTAAAGGTCAATCTGAGGGAACATGTGTTGACACAACTACCAGGGGACAATTGGTATTTAAAGGTTACTTCAAACCTCCAGAGTGGGAGGCAGTTAGTGCCGAAGTATGAAGGATATAGTCTGGAAACAGATGGACTGTTAAGGTATCAAGGAAGGATGTACATCCCGGAGAATGGAGATATTCGAAGCATCATACTGAAGGAAGCCCATAGATCACTTTATTGTGCACATCCGGGTGTGAAGAAGATGTACGTAGATATGAAGAAGCTCTTCTTTTGGGTAGGCATGAAGCGTGATGTAGTCCATTTCTTCGCCAAATGCCTAGAGTTTCAACAGTTGAAGGCCGTCCACCATCACCTGGCAGGCCTCCTACAACCACATGATGTTCCTATGTCCAAGTGGGAAGTCATTTCTATGGATTTTGTTGTAGGTTTGCCGCTCACATCTCATAGACGCAATGCCATTCTTGTGATAGTGGATAAGCTAACCAAGAGTGCTCATTTCATTCCGGTTAGAGACACTTATGATGTTAGCGATGTGGCCCGAGTGTTCATAAGTGAAGTTATCTGTTTGCATAGGATACCAAAGAAGATTATTTTAGATAGGGACTCCAGATTCAATTCTAGGTTTTGGACACGTTTACAATCAGCATTGGGGACTCAGTTGAACTTAAGCACAACTTATCATCCTGAAACAGATGGGAAAACTGAGAGAGTAAATCAAGTCATGGAAGACATGCTTAGGATGTATGTAATGGATAATCAAACCCAGTGGGAGAAGTACCTACCTTTGGTAGAGTTTGCCTACAATAATAGTTACCATAGTTCCATCAGAATGCCACCATACGAAGCTTTGTATGGGAGGCCATGTAGAACACCATTGAGTTGGGATAGACTAGAAGACCGAGTAACAGTTGGGCCAAAATTGATTCAAGAAATGGAGGAACAGGTGATTCAGATTAGGCAGAGACTAAAGGAAGCACAGGATAGGCAGAAAAGCTATGCAGATGCACACAGGGTCGACCGAAGTTATGAAGTGGGAGACCAGGTTTTCATTCGTATCAGGCCTAATAAGAGTACCATACGGTTCGGGAAGGGGACAAAGTTGTCACCTCAGTTTATAGGCCCATTTAAGGTCCAAGAGAAAATTGGACCCGTTGCCTATTGTCTCGTACTGCCACCCCACTTGCATACAACTCATAATGTATTTCATGTATCTGTTTTACGTCATTATGTTGCTAGTGAATCACATAAACTAAATTGGAAGGAATTGCAGGTATCGGACATGGGAACCCTCACGGTAGAACCGTTACGCATATTGGACCATAGAGTCTGACAGCTGAGGAACCGTCTGGTAGACCAAGTTAAGGTCTAGTGGGACAAGTGTAGTCCAGGATCTGCTACTTGGGAAGATGCCGAGACACTACGGTGAGACTATTCCTCACTATTTTGACCACTTCAAGAACACGTTTCTCGAAGGTGGGGTGTATGTAACACCACTTTTTGACTTAGACAGCCAGGATTACCTGAGGCCTATACACTTTATTTTCTAGTCACATTGAAACTATTAAGTGATACACTTAAAATTTAAAATTTATGAACTTTTATGAATGTTTAAATGTTATCGATGATGATGCATGTAATGCGATCTATTATGTGAATGTGAATTTTACGAATGTTTAAATGTTATTGATGATGATGTATAAGATGCGACATACTGAGAGAAAGTGAAAGTAATGAATGTTTAAATACTATTAGAATGATGTTGGATACAATGTAGTCTATTTTGGGCAAATGATAATCCTGTGAATGGGTGACGAGTTTGAGTTATGGGATATTATGAAATCTAATTCTAATTGGAAAACTTTGATGTTAATGTATCAGTACGGGGATACCGAATTGAAATGATGATAGTATGCAATTATATGATGATAATGCATAGAAATGTATGAGTTTGTGTTACAGACTAACCTGCAGGTTATGGGCTGTGAAATAGTCAAGACATTATGATGATGAAAGTGGGTGTCAGGACCACTAACCGAGAAACATTATGGTATGAATAATGTATGTGAAATTTATATTGATTTGGATGCATTGCTATGATATGTGGACTAGTGCATGATTTTGCTACTAACAATGCCCAAAACCGAATAAACGATGACAAAACCTCCAGCAACATGGTGCCCCTGTATGTTCCATTGTAGGGTGTTGACCCTAGTTTTGTTAGGAGGGGTGGAGGCATTTACCACTGTGTATCCTCCATTGTAGGGTATTGACCCTAGTTCTGTTAGGAGTGGTGGAGGTGTTTCCCACCGTGTATCCTCCATTGTAGGGTGTGGACCCTAGATATGACTAGGAGGGGTGGAGGAATTTCCCACCGTGTATCCTCCGAAACCTGAAGTCATGGGAGAACGGTGCTAGTTCACGCTCCCCAAGATGTGTGATGATGACAGTCAGTTGCCTGCTAGGGAAGCTTGGTCGAGATAGCGACACTTCCACTTACGGGTTCTATTTGGAGTTAGGTCAATATAGTTGACGCTCCAAGATAGTCTAGCAGAGGACGGATAGGAATGGAGTTGGAAGTAGGTNTGACTGTCAGTTGCCTGCTAGGGAAGCTTGGTCGAGATAGCGACACTTCCACTTACGGGTTCTATTTGGAGTTAGGTCAATATAGTTGACGCTCCAAGATAGTCTAGCAGAGGACGGATAGGAATGGAGTTGGAAGTAGGTTAGGGAGGAAGGATGAGCAGTGATAGTTGAGACTATATGGAGATCTGTCTTGTGGTGGAATTTGATGTTGTCCCTTCAAAAAAAAAAAGAGAAATGTGTATATATGAATATTCATTATTACGTAACTAAACCCCAGTTGTTTAAAATAAAATTGTTAAACCGGATAATTGTGATTAAAGAATTTCTCAAACAATTGATTGATTGATTGTCTTTTATAAAAGACTAGTCTTGCTGACTGGATTGAATGCATACATAAATTACTAAAGGATGACAATTTGATTATTATTACATCCACGAGAATTGCATGTACTAGCTACACATGCATTTCTTGTACATGTACACTAGTACGTATGAATTTTCTTGACTTACTTACTGATAATGTCAGTCACTCGTTGTGAATGTGTGAACCATGATCCTTTCCTTTGTACCATAAGATACCTTAACTTAGGGACGAAGTTTCTTGAAGGGTGGGTGTATGTAACGACCCTAGTTGAATAAATGTTTAAGAATTATTAAAGTCAAAATTAATTAAGGGATTAATTGTGTTAACAAAGTATTAATTAAACAAAGATGATTTAATGATATTAATTTAGTTATTAATTAATTAAAGGATATAATTGTTGTTAACCAAGTAATAATTTAACTACAGATTACATTTAATGACCTGAGAAATAAATCTAAGAGATCAATGTTATATGTTATAAAAATGGTTGCGTCTGCAGCTGGGGAGAGCTATGAATCATGAGAAGATAAAACATTAAAGGGAGGGTATGGGACATGCACAGAGGTGGCTGAGGAAGTAACTGCGTGAGTTGGTGAAGGAGGAATAAGGAAGGAAGGTAGGGGGACGTGAAGGATATTCGACGGAGGTTGGATTCGGAGGACTGGGGGGATTTGCTGTGAGCAGAGAGTTTCTCGCAGTGGCTTTTGATCAGTTGAGGCACCGAGTTGTTGGAGGTTTTGGGCATGGGGGCCAGGATATCCATAGATATCCTGGAGCTAGGTAGTTTTCCTAGTTGGCAGGGAGGACAGTAGTTTTGGGCAGTTATTCTTTGTTTGTGGCAGGGTTGGTCTGTGTATCAGGTAGCAGAAAAGCAACAACAAGGCAGCAAGGCAACGAGAATTAGCATCAGAACCAGGTAATCTGTTAAACTATGTATTTATTTCATTCTTCCATGAATCATTATTCATTGATAAATCTAAGTAACTGAAGTTTCTATTATGAAGATAGTTGTTATGTTATGAAATTATTATCTTAGTTCATGAAATAAATTGCGTATGAATGTGAATGATGTTTAGAAATATTTGGTTGTTACAAGCTCTGATAATTTTTTCAACTTGAGGCTGCATGGAAGGCCAATGAAAATGACGTTGCATATGTTGGGTGGTCTTTGTGGTCCCGAAGTGGCCCCCATAGGCTGAAGCATGCACTTCCCTAATGAGCAAGAGGCGGTCTTATGAGTGTGGAACGTATAGCAAATTCAACTTATATAGCCACCCATCCCGAATAGTGTAGTCTAGGAAGGGGGTCTAATTGATCACCATGGGGCTTTGCAAAGCTTCTCAAATATCTCGAAAGTTGGTGTCAGTAGAATATTGATATTTCCATGTGTCATAAGTAGCACAACATACTTCTAGAATGAAATGCATTGGAGTGGGTGGTCGACTTAGCAAATCAACCATTTTATTAGAAGTGCTTTTCTTGTATCTGATGACTAAATGAAATTGTTGAATGTAGGAGGCCCATTTAAGGTGCCTTTGTTCCTGAATCTTCAATTGAGAGTTGATGAAAATCAAAGGGTGGTGGTCAGTATGCAAAATGGTTTCTTTACCCAACAAAATTCCTTGTCATAGGTACTATAGTTTTTCTTTTCCTCGGACAGGGTTTCAGAGTGGTAAGAAATGGGGTGTCCTCCCTATTTAAGTATGACACCAATATCATATTGTGAGGCGTTAGACTCAATCTCAAAAGGTTGGGAGAGGTCTAGCAGATGTAAAACAGGGGATGAGAAGAGGACGTCTTTGAGCTGAGAAAAGTGAGAAGTTTCTTCTTTGGTCCAAATGAATGTAGAAGAAGTATTTGAAAGCTGATGCAAAGGTCAAGAAAGATTTGAAAAAGAGGGAATGAACTTACGATAGAAATTGATGCCACCCAAAAAGATTTTCAACTCCTTAGTTGAAGAAGGTAGAGGCCATTATTTCAATGCTTGGATGTGATCTAGATCTGGTTGAATACCCTCTAATTTGACCACAAAGTTGAGATAGGGGACTTAAGTCTGACCAAAATATGATTTCTTCTCTTTGACTTGCAATTTGTGTTCTTGGAGAATTTGGAGAACTTGTCGGACATGTTGCATGTGAGTGTCCCATGTCCGACTGAAGATGAGAATGTCATCTAAGTAGATGAACACAAATCGACCCAAATGTGCTCTAAAGATGTCATTGATGAGCCTCATGAAAGTGGTTGGGGCATTGGTGGGACCGGAAGGCATGAATTTCCACTCAAAAAGACAAAATTGGGTCTTGAACATTGTTTTCCAAACATCATCTGGGTTCATTCGAACTTGATGGTAGCCGGCTATCAAATCCAATTTAGTAAACCACTTAGATCCTTGGAGGGTGTCAAGTAGTTCCTCAGTCCGAGGAAGGGTGTACCAGTTTTTTATTGTGGCTTTGTTCAAGGCTCGGTAATTAGTGACAAGGCACATTTCTGAGGTATCTCATTTAGGGATGACAAAGGAGACAGAAGCACAGGGAGAAGATGAAGGTGGGATGTGGCCAGAGCTGATGAGGTTGGTCAAATGTCTTTCCATTTCCTCTATTTCTGTTGGGGCAAACTGGTAATTAGGGGCATTAGGTAAGGAAGATACGGGAATGAGATGAATGGAATGGTCAATGTGGCAGGAGGGGGGAAGTCCCTCTAGAGGTTGAAATACCTCTGCGAACTCATGGAAGAGGGGAGTCATAGTTTCAGGAACATGGTGCGTTGTATTGTTTGGCATTATTGGGCACACCAAACAGAGAGAGACACATTGGTTTAAGTGTACATGTGGGATTTGTTCTTTGGTAGAGAGGGGTTTGGGTTTTGCTGCAGTTAAGATATAAGTGTGGCCTTCTTTGGTAATTTTGTATTCATGGGATTTGGCTAGATAGATAGCATTTCTTTCGGTTTTGTATGGGATACCGAGCAACAAATATGCACAATCCAAGGGGGATACATTAGAGAGGACGATATCTTTGAATTGACCTATGGCGAAAGTGACCAGACAACGCTTGGAAACTAGGAGACGAGGGCCATCCTTTTGGACCCTTTCGAGTTGATAGGGTTGTGGATGTGGAGTGGTGAAAAGATTAAGGAGGTTGAAAAGGGCTTGAGACACCAAAGTTTTCTAGCTTCCATTGTCCATAATCAGTAAAGCCAAGGCATTTTTGATTTGGTAGTTATGGGTGCAGAGGGGTTGGGTGGATGCGTTCGAATCTTCCTGGGTCATTAGAATCAATGAGGGATCTACTTCTGTGGGATTGTCCGGAGGAACTTATTCAGTATCTTCTACTTGGGAAGGCGCAATGAGCTCAGTGAGTAGATTTTTGTTGGTTTTTAGATTTTGGAGGATTCGACAATCTGATGAATTGTGTGAAGTAGTTTTGTGGAATGAGCACCAGGGTGTCCTTGTAGTTGTATTGGGTGTGGGGTTTTGAGTTCGAGGAGGTGGAAAGCAGGCTGAGGGATGGGATTTGGATGGTTTGTAGGCAGGGGTGTAAGGGAGGGACTGAGGAATACGACCTCTAGGAGCGACTTTCATTTCTATAGCCAAAGATCTCAGAAACGTTTTATCTAAAGTTGGGTTTTCAAACAACTCTACTTCTCGACGGAATTGAATTAATAAACCAGCCACAAATTTTAATATGAGTACCTCTTCCAGATCTAGAACATGAAGTAAGAGGCGCATCTTGCAGAAGAAGTCTATGTATCCTTGCACTCCTTGTGAAGGAAGTTGTCGAAGTTGGTGTCATTTGATCCATAAGGATTGCACATACCCAGGTGGGTAGAAGCAATTTCTCAAAGCTTCGAAAAGTCAAGCCCATGTTTTGATGGGTTGCGAAGTAGAGGATTCTGGAGCATCCCTAATCTCTATCACAAATGTGATCTTCTCTTTCTCTATATCCCACCAAGTTTGTGCCAGTCCTTCTAATTGCAAGGTGACAATATGGAGTTTTATTTCCTTGGTAAGGCCTGGACATGTATTGAAATAGGTGGATAGGCTACGGATCCAGGAATCCACCATTTCACCATTCGTTTGCCCAACAAACTTGGGTAGTTGGATTCGAGTGTCCAACCGAAATGGATCTGGATTGTTTTATTGTTGCATTCTGAGCAGCTCATTGAGAACGGAGGCAAGATCTTGGACAAGATTTGATGTGTTGGAATCTGAGTCGATTGCCAAAGGATCTTTTCTTGGAGGCATTGTGAGGCCAACTAAAGAGAAAAGACACCCCTAGGTTGCAATGCTGAACAAAGGACTTTGTTTTGAGAATAGAGGACTCAAAACCCTGAGGCAACGAAGCTTGAACTGGTCTAGAGGGACAGATCTGTATTGTTTTAGATATGTGGAGCTCCTCTCTGTGGCAATGGATATGTGGGTTCCCTTGGGGATTATGAGATCTGTGGATGTTCTTGCATAAAATGGAAACCCTGGAATGGGCAAACTCTGGATTATTTCATGAAAACCCCAAAAACATTTGGCTCAATCTTCAAGATCGGAAGCTTTTCCATGGATCTTGAGGCTTTGATACCAATTGATCTACCCAATAAGGAGATCTACAGGAGAAGGTGATCATGCAAGCCATATCTCGACTTCTGACCAAAAACTCTCCTTAGGGGCGCAAATCTGAACAGGGATGCACCATTAGTTTGGGTGACCAAGCAAATGGGGATCGAGACCGGGGTGACCCGAGAGTGGCCAATAGGTTTTGGCGATCTCAGAGTGACTTCCGAGGATTAGTGGGAGAAGACCAGTGTAGCCATGGAAGAGGGAACACTCACTTCATTTCCACAAAGAAGAAACCAACAAGGGCACAAACCCTAGTTGGTGCGCCCTCCCTTATGACTCAGAAAACTCGAAGGAAATGATTTTCACCCTGAGAGAGTGGCTAGATAATGAGATAATCTTGATCTCATAGGTGGAAGCATGGAAAGAGGAGTCACCAGGAGGTAGCCATGAAGGAAGGCGCATTGGTTATTCTTCAAAAAACCTAAAAATGAAATTGTCGTGAATGTAAAATGCAAACTCAGAAAAGAAAACAACCAAGACACATAGCTTCAGAAGAAAAGGTAAGAATGCTTTATTTTAGTCTCGGTTCACCTTATATACCAAGGGATCCATTTATTTAGATATATTTAATTCATCATCAAATGGTGACGAAGTATTGTGCCTAGGTGATTGACTTGTGTGCCCTAGGTTGGCATTCCCCTAGGTGGCTTCCTTGGTCTAGGTCCATACAATTTTGGAGCTAATCTTATGCTTGAGAGTAGATTTTTTATAATATTGTAGTCTCAAAAATACCTAATCACTCTCCTCAAATTGTCTTCCACTTCGATGTTGATATGCTTGTTGATTCATCTTGTTTTGTGCGATTTGAAGATTCTCCTCAAGAATTGTCAAAGTTTCTTTAGTCTTCTCCATATGTGACTCTATTTCTTATACATTGAACCGGTCCTTAAAAAGTATGAGATACTAGGAGTTCGATATCCATAAAGGGATACACATGGGGACATCTTAGTAGATGTGTGATAGGTGGTATTATAGTATCATTCTACTAGAGGAAGCCACTTCACCCATTGATATTTATTGTCTGAATAATATAAATGTAGATAACTCTCTAAACGTTTGTTAACTATTTCTATTTGACCATCTATTTATGGATGATATTATGAACTCATAAATAATCTTGTTCCACTCATCTTCCATAATTCTTTCCAAAACTTTCATTTCAATTTTGGTTCTTGTTTTCATGTAATTATATAAACATCCCTTGGGGGATGTTTTGGGGGTTCTTCTTCTTCTTATTCACTCACCCACCCATTTTTATGGGTTCATTTGTTCTTATTCATTCATTGTTACACCCTCCTCACTCTTGTTGAATTCGTGTGCTCTTGGGGGGAGCATGGAAACAAATGGTTGGAGGAGGAGAGCCATTCCTAGATGGTTGTAAGAAATTACCGATCATTCCAGGAGGGAATGGATTCCTGTGTGCATGTGATTGATAGAAGTTCGGAAAGAAATTTCCACAACTGAGAATACTTGGAGTTTTGAGTAGGGAGATTTCCGGACGAGTAGCACTAGAGCCTTGCAGAGAAATGGAACATCCTGAGGGACTGCATGGTAGAGAAAGGTGTTCATTTCTTTGGGTTGTGCAGGTTGAGGGGGAAAGAGAGATGGAAATTTGTATTTTTTGTCTGGTTGGGAAACCTGAGAGATAGTTAACCAATTGTTGTGTGTTTTAGATTTGGACTAGGATCCATCCGTGTGGATTCATAGCCCTAGCTTGGAGGTGACCTTTTGTTGAGAGTAAAAAAATAACAATGTCAATGGTTGGGAGGAATGTCCTTGGTCTGCATCCACTTGGTGAATGTTTACTTGCAAAGATAAGTCCTCTCTATGTTTTTTGTATAATGTATATTCTATTGTGTATTTAATTATCTCTAAGATATGTTTTTGTAATGTTCATGTCTGCTAATTATTTTTTGTGCGTGGCACGTTGTTTATTTATTTTATGTTGTGGCATGGATCTTGATTAATGCATGTGGGTATTTCATGCTTGATTTCATATTAAATGTTATTATAACTCAATATCAGTTCATAAGCAAGTTTTTGGAGTAGCGTGGCCAACCTGTGGGTGGCTGGGTATGTTACAGATTCGTACATTCCCAACCTGTGAGTGTTTGGGTACATTACATATTGGTACGTTCCCAACCCGTGGATGGTTGGGTATGTTACACTTCGGTAGGTATAACTTTGGGGAAATTGAACTACTTGAGAGTAGTAGTATCTTGGAGCCCCGTAGTGTCAAAGCCCTGAAATATCACCAAATTTCAGATTGAAGCAAGAATTTGGGAGAAATGCCAACCGTCAAATAAAAAGTACAAGGATATATAATTTTTGGGACTCCAGAAATTTTCCACTTGGGAGACTACTGGAGACTAGGAAAATCCATGAAGTGCCAAATATACAAAGTGTCGAAGCCACAAAGTGCAAGGCCGCATTCGCGAGTTTATGCAGGTCATCATATCTAGAGTGGATGAACGTGGACTGTCTATTTGGTGGATAATGTGTCTTATGCCACGTGGAAAGGGTTCGATATGGGGACACATGTCACATGAATTCAGGGCCTTTTGGAAACCAACATGTCCATTTGAGAGTGACATGTAGTGCACATACAATGGGTCGACGTCACCATAGGTGGCATCATCATGTCATGTAATCTATGGGATTACAACCTCTGAGAATGTCCAACATTACTATTAGTGAAAGTGTTAAAGGCCGAAGTAGAGAATTCATGTAGACTGTCGATCAAAGATCCCTTCGGGACTTTTTTCAACTGTTGGATCATGAAGTGGAAGGAGGGAATAAGTACTTTGGCAGGTATAACTCTGGGGGATTTGAACAACTAGAGAGTTGTAATATACCAGAGTCCTAGAGTGACGAAGTTCCGACAACCGTAGATCAAGATCTAGTAGGATCCTTCTTGGTTGTTCAATTGAGAAGTGAGAGGACAAAGTAGGAGGGAATGTTAACCGACAACCATCATTCGCGTACACTTTGTGACCACTTCGATAGGTATAACTCTAGGTTAGTTGTGATATCCCAGAGTCTTGAAGTGTCGAAGTCCCGAAGTGAATAAGGACCATTCATCTCATTAAGTCATATCCATTGGATTAAGCTGGTGGAAGGATAGCGTAAGGGGAGGTGTTAACCGACGATAAGAGGTCATCGTCACTTTATGACCACTTTGGTAGGTTTCACTCCTGAGAAGTTGAACGACTCGAGAATTGTGTTATCCCAGAGTCCTAGAGCACCGAAGTCTTGAAATAAATATGAATCGTCTGTCTCAACACTGGGTTAAGTCGTGATCGTTGATTTCATTGAATTCAATAGAGAAGCCAATATCATCCATCCCATGGGTGATTAAATCTCAATAGTCCGATATACTAATGGAGATGATATAAGTACTTCAGTGGAATTTTACTACAGGAAAGTTGGATGATCGAAAAGGGAGAATGGTTGAAGGATGAAGTTCGGAGGACTTGGTTCCAAGTGTCGGTCTCATGATAAGGTACATGGGTTGATTAGAGGTGCAAAGGGCCTAGAAATGAACAATCCCATGGACACTTTCAAACGAGGTCTTGTGTAGAAGAATAAAGAGAAAAGTTCTTAAGGAACATTGCTTAGAGTGGATAAGCCTGTGGTTTCGAGCCACAGTCACAAGAAAAGTGGATTGAAGGAAGCATTATACAGAATTTGATTTATGTACCATTTTGAAGGGGTTGTGGAATAGTTTGAAAATATTTGAACACAACCATTCCATTGCCACTACCAGATCGTGTTTGCACAAAAAGGGTGAAAGTGACTTTTTCAGGAAACCCTAACTTTCAACTCGGAGATAGGATTGGGGAAAGGGAATAATCATCAGAACTATTACTTAGAGAAGAATAACATCGAATTTTTATAATTTGGATAATGATCTATATTTCTTCATGATTTAAGAAGAAAAAGTACCTGTAGCATTAATTGGTATATTTCTATAATACGTATAATTCTAGCAAAAATGGTTGTTTGTAGATTTGATAGGATTAGAGATTTAATTGGATCAATTCTAGTCTAGGGTTGGATATCATACTCATAGAAGCATGACAGATCTTGTAGAAGTTGGTTGAGGAAACAAGGAACTACAAGGAAAGTAATGAAAAGTGGATAAATACCTCAAAAATAGTGGAACAAAAGTATTAGTCAAAAGCTACACGATTTGAATGAATTGAAAATATAAAATAACGAATCCTCACATAAGAAATGAAGATAGCAGGTGAATAATGTAAATAATGGGCATATAAAGGAAAATTATGAATTCCTAGCCTTCAAGGAAGAGAGGTGTAGACAGTTGCAAAGATTAAATGTGAAATAAGTATTTTAATGGACAATTAAGAGTAATAGTATTTGATTCAAGAATGTTGTGGTAGTAGATTGATGGAATGTTTGAGTTACTTCATTCCACGGTGATGGAATGTTTCATAAAGGTAAAGTTGAAGATGAGTATCCAAAAGGAGTTGTTGCAAATTGAGTACATTGGTTGGATTGTAGAATGGCCAAGTGAAACATGGATGGAAAGTATCCAGACCAGGGAACAATAGTGCATATGAGCATAATGGGAGCACACAAGGTAGAGAGGATCTGAAGAAATTCAAGGAAAACCATATACATCATAAAAATAAAATAAAATAAAAATTGAATTGAAACATAAATCCACTAGAGTGCATGAGACATACAATGAATTTAAAATGCATATTCAGTAGGCATGTTGACAATGAATGCTTGGTGCATATGGATATGTAATTGTGCATATGCACATGCTTGGATATGCATATAACATGCCTATGAACTTATAATAATCTTTTATTATGAAATAATGATGTTATGGAAATTGAGTATGACTAATGATGTATTATGTATTTAGGAAAAATGATATAGCATGGTTAAAGATGTGGATGTTGTTACTGCTTGTGATTTCCGTCTATGTGAATACCCATGAGGGTGGTAGGAATGGTGATCAAAATGATCAAGGAGAAAGTATGTGAGATTCTACAAATACCAATTGATTAGGTAGCATCAATTAGGTTGATAAAAACCATCAAGGTATGCATTTGTTTCGTCTATGTTGAAGGAAATTGAGGTAATAAATTCCCTCAGTCAATTTTTCAAGATTTAAATCAATATGTAATGGCCAAACACCTAGAGTATGTAACTGTTATTGATGCTAGAATTCATTTAGAGAGATTTTCAGTTGTATATTGTGTTATGATTGGTTATGGGATCATAACTGTGTTAATTCAAGAGACATACTCCTTCTATAACGATGGATATCCATAGAGATAGTCATGTGTTAGACCATAATATGGATGGATATAGAAGGGATATAGTGCTATGTGAGTGCTGAATGGTATCTACTGTATATCTGATGTTTGGACTACAACCTCTTTGCCAACACTGAAGAGCACTTAAGAATTATATTCTGTGTTGTGTTTGGATTGAAAAGGAAGGTATCCAAATAGTCAATCAAAAAGTAGGAAGTGTGTGGATGATGTGTTGAGGCATTGGCGAAACCTTCCAAATCATCGTGCTATACATGACATAGTTATTTGGCATTATGTAGTGAATGCATGGATGCATTTTGTATATGTGTCCATGTGTATTGGTACATTGATTGTTATTTTATTTAGTAATTAATTGTTGCATTATTAAAATCATGTGGTGTTGAAAATATATAATGATGGATAGTTGCATTATATTTAATATGAATTGCATTATAGTTGCATTATATTTAATAATAAAAAGAAATTGTGCTTTTAATTTTTTTTTTTAATATATTTATGTTTTTATAATTTATAAATTTTAAATTTGATTAAATTAAAAAATATAAATAATATAAATTTATTTTTAGTAATAAAAAATGAAAATTAAAAAAATTTAATTATTTATGTATTTTTGATAAAATTGAAATCAATAGAGATTTACATTCAATTAATTTTTTATTAAAATTAAATTAAAAAAATTAAAATATACTATTTTAGAAATTCGTAATACATAATAGTTAAAACTTGAATTATAAAAAACATCTGATAGAGAAAGATTCAAAAAGGCCAAAGGAAGAAAAAGTTTTTTTATTTAATTATTAAATAGTTTTTTAATTAAAAAACTTATAAAATGAGTAACAAAGGAATTATTAGTTAGTTATTAGCTTTTTAATTTTCCAACTTACAAAGTGGAGTTTAATTTCAGATGGAGTCAGTCGTGCTGACTTAAGTCGACAACTCCAGGGTTCGAAGCATGGTGGGGACCGTGTAAGAGGAAAGGACCAGGGGATGGAGACAAAGGGGGAGGGCGCCTCTATCTCCATTTGACAGTTTGTGGGGGAGGTTTGAGTTTCTTTGTGATATTTATACTTTCTCATTAATTTAAGGTTTCAAAAGATGAGAAGTAATAATATTATTAATTTATTGATAAATGAAAAGTTTAAAAAATATTATTTTTGTTATATAATTTTTTTTTTTAATTATTATGTTAAACGTTTAAATTGATGTAAATTTTTTAAGTCAACAAAAACTAATATAAAAGTAAATATTAACTTATTGTTATATACTACTTTTGACAGTATAATAAGTACTATTTTTCTATGAATATTAAATATCAAATCATTAAAAAATAAAATTTATTATATAAAAATAATTTAATATATTTTACCATATAAAAGATTACATTTTTAATATGTTTTCAAGTTGAATATCATAACATAAACCAATCTAAACTATTGATTAGGGTTTTTCCTGTAAAAGATAAATATGACTAAAAATGATAAAATCTTGTTTCCTAAATAAGTATGCATTCATTATCCTTATCAATATACGGTCGCATTTTTTAAAAGATAATTTTAAAATATTAAAATGAAAAAGAGATTTAAATTAAACTATGAAAGGAGTAAACTCCAAAAATTTTAATTTATGAAGTTGTATATCAAAAACAATAAATTTTAAATTTAACTAATATTTTTTAATATATTTAAAAATAAAATTCATTTATATATTTAACTAAATTTTAAATTATTAAGTATTTTTTTCATTTTAAAGACTTTTACAATTTAGAATGGAACTAGCATGTTTTTGCACACCTAAGTTATTTATTGAGAAGATTTTCAATTTATTTTTGTGCACACCTAAGTTATATATTGAGAAGTTTTTCAATTTTTTTAAGTTATAATGGTATTAGAAGTAAAGGTATATGTTCTTTTATTAAAAAAAAAAATCCATATATATAAATGATTAAAATGTAAGAAAATTAGTGGTATTAATTAAAATAAATTCTAATTAACATCATTTAAAGTTAAATTTATAACAATTTAATAAATATATATTAAGAATTTTACAAATTTGAAAAAAAATCTTTAATAGTGACTTATCTCAACTAAATTTAATGATAAATGATTATCAAATATATATTTTTTAAATATTATATTATTATTCACTAATAAAATATCTCAAACAATGTTACAAATAATAATACTACTTACTATACTACTATTTCAACTTTTAGCATCACATGATAATGTTTTTTATTTTGTTTTTTTAATTTTTTTAAATGAAACATAAAGGTATGTGCAATGGATATTTAAGGTAGTTTTACAATAAATTTTAATATGGTGTAAGGTATTGCAATGAATTGAATTATATTTTTGAATATACAATTTTTATTCATAAAAATTGTGAATAACTATATGAAATTTGATTTTTTCTAAAAGTGGTATGTTATTCGAGCAAAATATAACTTATATGTTTTTGTTCGTGCAAGTGTTGAGTACCTTAATAATGAAATTTAATTCCAAAAACTTGTATGATTGTAGCAAGTTTTGAGTACCTTAATGATGAAATTTAATTCCAAAAACTTGTATGATTGTAGAGAATCAATAGGTGTTGAGCACTGTATTTTTTGGAAATTTACAATATTAGTTTTATATTTTTTTTAAATTATGAAAGGGGATCCCTTGAAATTACAACACCTTTTGTTCATGTAGGCTAAGAGGGTCTTATGGGGGATACAACTCATTTTAGAAATGGTTAAGCCCAAAAAACGTTATAGCATAAATAAGAGAGGTATGTATTCTAGGATTTTTATATATAAGAAGACAAAAATAGATTAAAAATAGTAAAACATATTAATTAAAAAAAAAAAAACCTATATATTTGGAATATGCATAGGAGAATCTATATGTGTGTGTATTTTCTATATGTGTGTGTAGTTTCATCAACAACAAGTGTTTGTAGCCTATAGAAAAATAACGTCAAAAATAGAGATATAGAGAGGTGTTCATAAAAATGAAGTGTTGTATGTATTTGCATACCTAAATCCGACTAAAGCAACTTAACAAACACTTATGCTAGAGTTGATGTCAAAAATAGAGATATAGAGAGGTGTTCATAAAAATAAAGTGTTTTATGTATTTGCATACCTAAATCCCACTAAACCAACTTAACGAACACTTATGCTAGAGTTGTCTAAAATTATAATAATGTGTTGGCGCTTTATGAGCGTTCCTAAAGCGCACACATTCCTAAAACATGCACACATTATTAGGAACATGAATGCATGCATGTTCCTCTTAACACAAATAAATTCTCTCTCTCTCTCTCTCTCTCTCTCTCCTTGTGTCCCTCTTTCTACCCCTCTCTCTTCATTGTCATTCTCCCCGATCTCTCTCTCTCTCTCTCTCT
>JASDQU010029673.1:6313-23660 GCA_032191745.1 Picea mariana | reverse complement strand
TTTCCCATATATGCATCAACAATATCAAGGGTGCCGAGTTGTGTGCTGGGTTGAATTAGATGCTCATCAATTTGAGCCATCCCTGCCCTGTCCATCTTAGAGATTTCCATCAAATTTCTCTCATTTTTCTCTTTTATGTCAAGGGAGATCCGCTCCATATTTATTTGCCTCAGCGTCTCTGTGTCTCCTCCACTTTCCATCCCTAATAGTTCAACATTTATGTTTTTGAAGGTTTCTTCGAGTGAAATCGTCACTTTTTGTGCCTGCTCCTTGCTTAAAGCAATATCATGCTCCCAATTCTTTAACAAAATATTACCCCTTGTCTGTTCAGCAATGGAGAGCCCGGGCCTCCCTGCTGAAAACCTGTTTTTGGTAGCTATCACTGCTTCCTGGAAAATGACCCGAGTAGCTTCTGTGTTTCTTTCCTTGACAATCAGATTATCGGAAATCTGATTCATTAACAAGCAATCATTTCGAAACTCCCCGATCTTGTTTAGTAGGCTCTGTTGAGCAGAAGAGACCTTGCTCCGAATGTCGATTGCTCGAGATTTGACAATCTCGACGTCAATCACCTTGCTTTCTGCAATCTCTAACTAAGCCTGTAATTGTGTGATCGTATCCCTCTGATGGCCGAACTGCACCCGACCATCTCGGATAACTGAATTTGCATGTTCTAGCTTGGTCTTGAGGACCTCAATTTCTTTCCTATTGGCCAATTGGGCTAGCTCTATTGCTCCACTCGCTTGACTCTTAGCATCTTCCGAAGTCGAATCTATTCGGGCTTCAAGAGTCTTGATGAGTCGATTCTTTGCTTTGAGCTGATTTTTTAATGCCGCGACCGAGAATTGATTTGCCATCGCGTACGCTCCCAGCGTTCCTGCAATCTCTGTGGCAAATTCATCTTTCCTCTTGTTCTTCCCATCGGTTATCACTTTGTACTTTTTGACAGTGGACTCTCCCTCTTGATGAAATTCCTGCTTAACAACAGCTTTTCTTTTTCTGTCAAAAAAGAATTCATTAGGAGGGAGTTCCTCCGCCCTTATAGGTCTCAGCTCTTCGCCAAAAATCCATCCTTCCTGTATGTTTCCTTGCGTCGACTGCAAGGGTGTGACAGAGGTGATGGGCTGCCCAATATGCTTCGCAGCCTTCCCCGGTGTGCTGAGTGGATCTTGCTCTTTCGGGGGATCAGAGGCCTTCGTTCCTGCCTCTAGATTCTGAGTTTTCGGTAGGTTTGTGTCTTTTATTTCCACCTCCGGATTCTGCTCCTCAGGAGGATTAGCAGCCTCTTTTTCTGTTTCGGGATTCTCCTCCTGCTCAGGACTCTTCTCCGGTTCAGGAATTTTCTCCTTGTCTAGATTCTTCTCTGGCTCAGGACTCTCCTCCCGCTCCCCTTCTTGATGTTTTTTGGGGTTAGATGTTTTCCCCTCAGAACTTTCGGCCTCTTTTTCTTTATTTTTGGGAAGCGCCAAACCTCCCAGCACCACGGAGAGACATCGTTTCCTGTTCGTCTGAAATTTTAAGACAGAATCCCTATCTTCGGCCGCTAGGGATTTGATTCAGAATTGTACTTCCGGATAGGATCTGGCCCCTCGAAAAACATCATCCGAGGGCGAGGATTCGTGTTCGAACCTCTTGAATCCATAATTTCCTAAATGAGTACTTACGATCCTGTGTGGATCATGCCTTTTATATTCAATATAGGCCAAATTTAAGCCTTCTAAGGCTGCAGCCTCGGCCTTAGCATGTCCGAAATCTAACAAGGAATAGGAATTAAGCCGGATAGGAAAAGACGGCCATACCTTCTTTGTTGATGCTTTTAATTCTTTGCTCACGCCGCCGATCACTGTTTGGCGAGCAATATCGCGACATGCCAGTTTGTCGGGGATAAATTGTGGGAGCGCCAGAGGAGGAACAACAGCTCTGAATACTCTCAAATAGGAGAATTCTTCTTCCACATACCAGTCTGCGATATGGCTCAGATTCGCAGCCATGCTATCCGAGATGCGGGGTGGCAAAAGACCAAAAATGGTGACATGCAGGGGCACCATCACCCAGTTAAAAATCTCATAAATAAACTCATTCGCATTATTTTCCCACAGTTTATCGTGGTACTCATGCATAGTTTTTTCTTCGAATGGACTCCAAGCCCAATTCATTAAAGGAAAATGTGTCATGGAGCATATGGCGTCCATGATATACGCGGACATGAAAAATCCGGCTGGTCTCCCTGCTTCCTTTTTCTCCCGGTACTCAGTGATCCTGTTGAACAAACTATCACAGAGCATTTTTGCCCAATTGAATGAGGAACCTTCTGCTACCCGAAAGATGAGAGGTACCATCTAGACTTGAAAATGTGCGGTATCCTCCCATCCGAAAAGCCGACAAGTCATCATTGCTACATACATGTAGTTTGGCTCCAATGAAGAAATCGAATATACACCCTTGTCGTTTACTCTGAATGTCGTGGAATGCGATACCCAGTCTTTTATCAAGCCTGGCAAGGTTTTATCAAATTCTTCGCATTCCTTCTTTTTGAATTCCTCCAGGAATTCTTTGCCATATGTATATTCAAAAGTTGCAGGGAGTTTATACATGGACCGGATATGCTCTGGTCTGAAAGTATCGACCATGTTCCCTCGGTCATTTAGGATTGTCCTGGTGATTAAGTCGACGTGATCCAATGCCCATCGGATCATATCGTAGTATGGGAGCAAGGGAGCAACCGAGGTCTGGTTGAAACCGGGTGCATTCCCGACTGAACAATCATCTTATACTTGGTGTTCAGGTCATCCTTCACAATATCATAGTTATAGTCATCAGAGTCGGAACAGTTTACCAACTCGGATTTCAGGACCTCTGAAATAGATGACCAGGTGGATACTGAGCCGCTCGTCCGGGGCGAGGTGTCTGAGACGTTGTCGACACCCTGTGCCGCAATCTCGACGTTTTCTTTTGCCGCTCTCCTTGGTGCCATAGCTGAAGCTTGTTGTCTTTCTCTTCTGCAGTAGACCTGTGTATACATGCGAGGATAAGTTTTCTCGGAGAAAAGTGAGTTCTATGCGCTAAGAGAAATGTTTATAGCACAGAACGAAACTTTCATATATATTTGAAAAATACTGTACCCTATGAAACAAGCCTGTCCAATCGCGAATTAAAACCAAATTAAATGTATAAATCCGATTTTATTCGTTCGTGGATTTACCCTAAATCCTCATTAATTCCATCAATGTTTGGCGGCTTCGACAGGCCACCGGGTCATGGAGAGTAAGTAAATCCCTTGTGAAGTGTGCCAACCTTGATGCGTGGGACGTACCTCATTTTAAAATTATCTTTCTAAAATTTCAAATCTTAATGACTTAGAGATTTTCTCGGTTTTCGTCATCTCGTGAATTTCCCTTTAACGTTTTGACTTTACAACTTGCGAGACTGCGAGTTCCGATCTTAGCATTAATTAACAATAATCGTGATGTAGCAGATCCTTAATGATATGATTAACTTAATCGCCAGATCCTGACTCGGGAACTCGAAGGCAAATTTTTAGGAGAATGATATGTCGAGTCGTGATATTGTGGTGCGGCGATAATTAAGGCCCGATATAATTATGTCGCGATTTCGCGAATCAGAGTTTTGGACACCTTAACTTTATGAAAGAAAATGCCGAGCTGCGATGCGCCGAGAACCAAGTTTAACCATGGTTAGTTTTTTACCCCTTGGTTCTCGACTAAGGTTATCAAAATTTATCGCGTTCTCGGTTCTCGGGGTTGAAAAAACAAAAAATTTATTGTCGACGAATGCCGAGGCGCGAAACCCCGACGATGTCTAATCAAGGGTTAAAAGTTTTATACTATTCTTGCCTTGGATGAAAATTAGAAATGAGTTCGCATTCTCGCGACTCGGGACTTGTGAATTCAAAAAATAAGGTGTCTGACCCATGACATCCTGAAATAAAACCACAAAGCAAACATACTTGCGAATAATGGATCTTTTTTGAACATGAAAAAGCATTGCTACTCACGCGACAAGATTTGAGAGTTTTATGAGTTCGAAATTTGAAGAAAAACGACCTTAGATCTTAAGTATCAACCATTGAAAATTTGTGCGAGGTGAAAAAACAAGGGCGGCTCCAACACCCCCCTCAAGGGAAAACTATTTATCCCCCACAACCTAATGAAATAACCTATCCTTCCCAGAACCAATCGCGATTCCCTCATTTCATGAACGTTCCTCAACAACAATCGAATCCTACCTATATCGGCCAACAATAGTCGTATATGTGAGGGCCTAATAGATACAATTATCCACCTCAACCAATTTATGGACCTACTCATGTCACCATTTCACACCAGTATCATCCTCAGGTTAATCGACAACTACCATTCCTAGCTATGTTGGATATACTAGATTTATCCCGATTGGCAAATGATCCCATACTGCATTTTCCTTTCTAGATGGTAATTCCTGCTAAGTTACCTTCTGACATCCCCAAAGTTGACGGTAAACATGGCGAAGACCCGAACAACCATGTTATGACATTTCATCTATGGTGTTCATCAAACTCGTTGATGGATGATTCTATCCGATTGCGTCTTTTCCAGCGCACACTCACGGGTTCAACAGCCAAATGATACATTGAACTCCAACGCGGTACCTTTCAAGATTTCAACTCCCTACCTATGGATTTTCTCACGCATTTTCAATTATCCATCCATTACGAGACTAGTACAGAACTTTTAACCTCACTGCGTCAAACGAACTACGTACATATCTCTGATCACATTCATGAGTGGAGATGACGACGAAGGTTGATCAAAGCGACCATTCCTGACCAATTATTGGTAGAATGGTTTACTAAATCTCTTTTACCCCCAATTTCTCATGACGTCACCATGGGTGGTGTTGTCACTAAGGAAGAATCCATTTCTCGTGATCAGTACCTAAATTTGGTTTATGCCGAATCTGGCACGTTGTATGAATTGATACCAAATGCTCCCCACATGTCTATCGATCCATCCAAACCATATTCCACGTCTCATGCAGATGGAATTTTTGGTGCTATCAAAACCCAATCTTCATCACAGTTGTTTGGCTCGACTAATCGCTCTATTTCTGCACCCGTCACCGGTTCGACTTCACGCTCCTCTACCTCCTCCCGACTCAAATCTCTGAGGTGAATGCAGTCCAATATGCCTCTTTATAACAATCCGAGGGAAAGAAGAAAACAAAAAATAAACCCAATAATAATAATAATAATGAAAATGAAAATCCAAAAACACAAACTCAACCGCTTGCTCCTGAAAAACAACCATAGAGAAAACTGAAATTCATGTGTCTCATTTGTGGTGATTATTATTACACCCAAGACTATCCTCATCGCGACGAAGTTGCAAAACTTTTCAAACAAAATTCCCAACCTGTTGTGTTGACACAACATTTTCCTCAGCAGCAGTCCAAGGTTTCTCAAGACCCTACCCCTCATGTGACAGGGGGAAATCCAAGTCATCCTCCTAGTGAGGAAGCCTCATCGAGTGTCGATATTTATATGTTTAATGGGATCGATTTAACCACTCGCACCACATTGTTTAATGGTACTCCATCGGATCTATCTCCAGCCACCATTAGTCCTCCATCTGGATCGATTCATATTGAGAAACCCACTTTCGACTCTATTTTACTTCTCCCAAGAGCACTATTCAAAAATTGACTTTTAATCCTAGTTCACGTTCCGCCCAAAACTACAAGATTGTTGAAGATTTGGCTCAAGCACCATGTGCTTTGTCTGATCTTGAAGTTCTGCAACATTGTCCAAGTCAATTTAGAACACTCTTGACCTTCATTGGCGCAATTGATCCTAAGTCGACAAATAATATCATGTTTAACCTTGATAACTTCAAGTCACGACTTTCTGACCAGCTTGATTTTTAGATCGATGTGGTTGTTCATAACCAACATATTCATCGCACCATACTAGATGAGGGAGCTTCCACTTGTGTCATGTCATTATCTTGTTGGAAAGGTTTGAAATCACATGCACTTAATCAATCCCCTACAATGGTATGAGCATTCGACAGGCAAGGTTTTCGTCCTGACAGACTCTTGCAGTCCTTAGTTGTTCAATTGGGAGGAAGGACTGTCTCTGTCGATGTAGAGGTATTCAATGCTCCCCTTGATTAAAAATTGTTGTTAGGAAGAAGTTGGTTTTATGCCACGATTTTTTTCACTTCATAAATGTTTCAATGTGTACAATTACCCTATCAAGGTAAAATTGTCACTATCGACCAATTAGATTACTGCACCCCCGACACTTGTACTCCCACCACCAACAATATTCATTTTTTGGGAGATACTAAGATCACTTATGAAAGTGTTGATGTAGGTATTTTAAAATATTATTCCCTTATGGGTACTTTCCCTACACCACTTCCTCCCACCTCACAGCACATTGTCACGATCAATATGATCTCGACTATGGCATATCAATCTTATGAATCATATGATCATTGGGTTGTTCCTAGTCCTTTAGAATTCGATGCACTAGGTGACACTATGCCACTTAGTCCTGTTAAGGCTTCATACAATTCCATCCAATCCGCCTCTCCCTCATTGGATGACCAACATCTGTTGGCATCCAACACTTAATCATTTCCATCTTGGTTGGATTCCATATCCTCTGCTTTCGAATACATCCTATGGATTTTTCCATCGGACGAATCTATTATGGAAATGCTTAGTATCGATGAGGTACCTTGGGATGACAGCCGTAATCGTTCATCTTTTTTCCCTACTCTAGATTAAATTGAGAAAGATATACACTCTATATTTCCTGATGGTGTTGTCGATTCTCCCAATATCCCATCCTTACCCAAGATACTACTTCCGAAGGGAATTTAGGAAACATCTATTCTATGATTGCTATCAACATCTCAATCAACAAAGGTATCATGGAAAATGTTCATCTCGGTGCTAATTGTTTGCCCGAGGAAGTGGAATCTTACACCGGTTTATTCAAAGTATTATGCGATGTCCTCACTTGGAGTTATGAATAAATTCCAGGGATCGATCCATCGATCATTGTGCATGAGATAAAAAATTACCCAGGTGTTAAACCTATATGAAAAAAAAAATTCCCAGTTCATCCTAAGAAAATCGCGGCCATAAAGGCAGAAGTTGAAAAACTGTTGAAGTATGGATTTATTTATCCTGTCCTCTTGATGGAATGGGTTTCTAACATCGTTCTGGTTGCTAAAAACCAAGGAACCATTTGTGTTTGTGTCTATTATAGGGATCTCAATAAGGCTTGTCCAAAAGAAAATTACTCAACGCACGTCATCAACCAAATCATCCACAATTTCATTGGAAACATTATATTTTTCTTCATGGATGGTTTCTTAGGGTATAACTAGATTGATATTATCCCGACTGATCAACATAAGACAACCTTCATCTACCCTTGGGGGACATTCTCTTATCAGAAGCTACCTTTTGGTCATAAAAACGTTGGTTCTACTTTCCAGCGGGCCATGTCGTATGATTTCCATGATATCAAACATATTGTGGAACCTTACCTCGGTGATTTATCCGCCCATTCTTCTACTCAATGAGACCATATTGATCATTTACAGGCCATTTTTCTTCGAATTCGGTTTTACCATAACTATTTGAACCCTCAAAAGTGCATCTTAGCTTTTGAATCAAGTCGACTCCTCAGATTTGTCGTCTCCAAAGATGGGATTAGGGTGGATCCCTTAAAATTCAAAGCTATTCTCACTTTACCCCCTCCCAACAATCTAACCCAACTACAAAGTTTGCAAGGGAAAGCAAACTTTATTCATCATTTTATCTATAATTACATCGAACTCACGAAAGGATTTATGAGATTGTTGTAGAAATACACTCCTTTCATCTGGGATGACACTGTTCAATGCTCTTTTGATTCTCTTAAGCATGCATTAACACACACACCTCTCTTGCACCCTTTGAATTATGCACAAGACTATATCCTTTATTTGGTTGCCTCTACTTCCACTATTGCTATGGTGTTAGTTCAAGAGGATCCTAATGGTGATGAACATGTGATCTACTATCTGAGCAAGACTCTATTTAGTCCTGATCTCTGATATTCACATGTTGAAAAGTTGGCTCTGGCAGCCATCATTGTCATCCATAGATTTCACCACTACATATTGTTACGCACTAACACGATCATTATGGACTTGAACCCCATGTACCATATTCTTACATGTCAAGTCTGTGGGGGCAAGTATTTAAAATGGATCGTTATTCTTCAAGAATTTGATCTTGAGTTTTCCAAATCATAAGCTAAAAAATCGTTGGTTTTTCCGGAACTCATCTGTGATATTCCCTATGTTGATGAAGATATTGAGCTGAGTGATTCTCTTCCCAACAAATATATGTTCCTCATTAGCACATCAGACCCTTGGTATGGAGATATTATTCTCTATCTCCAAACCCATCGTTTCCAGCCCGATATTTCCCATGACGAACGTCATCGAACCCGCCACCATTCTAAACATTACCTTATCCTTGGTGACACTTTATATCGCCGTGGTATTGATATTGTCCTACAACGTTGTTTAACCCACGATGAGGCTGGATGCATTTTTAATGACTGTCACCTTGGGGCTTGTGGCGGTCATCTTTCTAGGATGGCTATGGCCCAGAAAATCTTACGTACCAGTTATTTTTGGCCCTCCATCTTCAAAGTTTGTATCGAGGTTGTCAAACGATGCCCACCCTGTCAAGTTTTTCAGAAAAAGGCACATACCCACCCTGCTTTGTTGCATCCCATTTTCGTCGTCGACCCCTTCACCAAATGGGGCATTTATTTTATGCAATGTAATCCTACCTCAGTCGGGGGGCACGGTTATATCATCGTTGTTGTTTATTATTTCACTAAATGGGTTGAGGCTATGCCTACAATTCTTAACGATGGTCATACTAAAACACTCTTTGTTTTTAACCACATCATCACCCACTTTGGTGTCCCACAAGCCATTATCACCGATCACGGCTCACATTTTCAGAACCAGATGATGACTAAGTTACATGTCAAGTTGGTTTTTCTCCATGAAAACCCATCCCCATACTATCCTCAAGAAAATGGACCAATTGAAGCTATCAACAAATTCCTAAAGACCATGCTCCAATGCATAGTGGGAAAAAACAAAACCTCTTGGAACTTGCAACTTTTATCTGCACTCTGGGCCTACCACACTTCAGTGAAGACTGCAACTAGATTCATTCCATTCCATTTGGTATATGGCATAGAAGCAGTGTTACCAATCGAGTGTGAGATCCCTTCATTGAAACTCACCATGGAACTCCTACCTCATACCTCTGTTGAAGAGGAACGATTCTTGTATTTAACCAGGTTGGACGAAACATGTCGTGATGCTACTCTCATTAATGAGATGTATCAAAAACAAATGAAGAGTCAATATGACAAATCCATTCAACCTCATGCTTTTGCAGAAGGATACTTAGTCCTCGTTTATGAGAAAGCTCACGATAAGTTGGGGACAAGGAAGTTAGAACCTCTATGGCATGGACCTTATATCATAAAACATGTATTACATAGAGGCACCTATGAGTTAGTCGACTACGATAGAATATCTCTCGGTGAGCCTCGAAATGGGATTTACCTCAAGAAGTACTATGCATAGAACATCTGGCATGTGTGATTTCTACACTATTGTACTATATACTTTTGATTTGGTGTGTCTTTTCTCTTGCGTGTATGAGTTTTGTCTTAGCTGCTTATACTTTATCTTGTTATTTCATGCATAGATGACATATCCATTTCCCATCTTTGTCGGGTTTGCGGATGGCGCTAGTTGACACACCCAAAACATTGCTTTTGCAACTTGGGTCATTTACCGCTCTAGTGAGTTGGTGAGTTCAGGAGGAATTTTCCTAGGATAGGAAACCAATAATGTGGCAGAATATCATGTCATCATCAAACTCTTAACCGAAGCCTCCTCTCTAGGTATATCTCATATGATTATCAACCTAGATTCTCAACTCGTGGTTTGTCAGCTTAATCGATATTATGTCATTCACAACCCTGTCTTACTACGTCTCCACCTAAGAGTTCCTCATCTGAAAAGATCGTTTGAATTTATAAAATACAGACATATACCGAGAGAACTCAACACAATGTCAGATTTGTTAGCTAATTACATATTGGATCGATATCTTGAACATAGATAAAACATTTGTAAAAAAACATGAATCACATGTACACTAAAGCATCACATAAGATAAATTGTAACATCAATAGGCACCACAAAACTCAGATGTGTGTGTGTGTGTGTGTGTGTGTGTGTGATAGAAAAAGTTTATTTAAAAAACATATCATCAAAAAGTAAATAGTAGGGAAAAATATGGGCCCTCATGCCCATGATATCGTCATTGAAAGACTACAAAATATGTTGAGGATCCAAGTCATCCTCCTATATCACATTGTTCTTTGAGAAGCACACTACTGCATGAGCCACTCGTCGAAGCAAGTGGTTCAAACTCTCAAGAACTCCTATTGTATGTCTATGCAAATGGAGAGGCACATCTAGCCTCCTTAGAGGTGGGACACCCATGGTCAGACCTCAGAGGTTCCTCTCGACCTCCCAAAGTCCTCCCACTACAACCTCATGCTCCACTGCTATATGCACATCCCCACAATTCCCTAGTTCAAGCATCTACATTGGAAGTGATGCGCCTCTGTCTACATGATGAAACAAAAACATATTTAGATCCCTCATTGTACACATAAAAGACAATATAAAATATAAAATACAAAAATACATGACAAGGTTTAGTTTCGTACCTGACACATCCCACTAAATTCCCTCAAGGAGCACCAATCCTGCACTACCCCAAAAATCTACTCTATCATATGGAAAATCCTCGATGAAAACCAACTATCTCCTCCACCAAGCGAAGAAATCAGTTGTAAACCTAAATGATGAGGGCTCATCCCCAATCTTGGGGATAAACTGGTCCATCTCTCCATCCATGGCTCGGGCATAGGTCATGCTATCAATGCAACCAGTGGATGCATCTGGGGTACTCGCTCCAAAAATAATGAAACTAGGAAAGATCCATATCCAAACTGCTTCTGCCTACCTGTCTTGCACTTTGAAATATGTTCCTTCACATTTTGAAGGAACCCTGCGCTCCAGTTAAAAACCCTAGTCTCCATACATTTTAGAGCTTATGACATCTAATATTTTGAAGCTATATGAGCTTTGGTACTACCCACCAATTTGGTAATGGGGAATAGAATCGATCTCAATGCCAGATCCCTCACATCTTTGATCACAATTATCCCACCGACCAATCGAGATCCTAGTATACAGTGCTCAACAACATATGCCTCAGTGGGATGAGGAGTTCCCCGATGTCTAGACAAAAGAATAGGAACCCCTCTCCTCGATAGGTCGGTCAAAAAATACACATCGTCAAGCTCAATCTCAATTATATGTGGCCCAATGCGAAATGCATGTTCGTCATCATCCCACAATCCGATTAGGTTCTCAAGTAATAGTACCTCTTTCCTCATATTCTGAAGTTTAAAATACTTGAGTAGACCACAATTTTGCAAAGAATCCCTTCCTTGAGGGATTTGTAAAGCGGTCATATCGTCAAACTCATGTTTGTGTTCCTTCCATTCAATCATGGCTATATGATCTGTGCAATCTACAAATACAACCAATTAACCATCTTTAATCAACTTTTTATGGAAAAAAATTGTGTCTTTTTAGCCCATAAAGAAAAAAAAAATTGGTTTTGCACCAGTGCTCCCTTAAGTCTTCCCACAGAGTGCTAGTGCTCCCTAGGCATATGCATCAGGCTGTTGATATCTCGATCAATGCTCCCCTCATCCCTTTGAGGAAGCGTCGATTCATTTCAGCGCCTAGGGCTTTCTAGGGAGCCCATAACACCCTAAATATGAGCTAAAACACAAATTTAAACTGTAAATAATGATTGGAAAGACAAGGTTACCAACATGGTCCAGACGGAATCGAAAATAGTAGACCGAACCGCCCATACTCACAGCTTGAAAATCGCCCTCCAAAGGTGAAAAAATCCAAAGCTAGAAGAATTTGGTAAAAATCAATTGGTAAATGAAATTCTTAACCTATTTTACTATTTGATAGGATTGATTTTTTCTATTTCTCATTAATATAATTTTTTGGGAGGTTTTTTAATCTTTTTCAAGAGTCACTAATGATTTGGGCCCATAACTGTCTATTTTTGCAGGTTTTAAAGTAGTATATTTTCGATAACCTTGTAAAACTTACGAGCATAATGTTTGTTCTTTATCACGCTTGAAAAAACATGAGAATGTAACAGAGTCTACTTTTATCACTTTTTCAGACTCATAAAGGTTAAACAAAAAAGGAACCCCCTAGAGTCTCCTTTAAGCTCTTTCCAGACTCTCTAAACATGAAAATATTGTCGAGTGATCTTGCTTCCTTTCACACTCGTTTAAAAGGTTTTTAAAGGTCTTCTCCCGAGTAGCAGTTTATCTTTTTTTGGGACTTCGGAGACTAAAATTACGAAAAAGGACAACCCTAGAGTCGCCTTTAAGTTCTTTTTAGACTCTCTAAACATGAAAAACCACCGAAATTTTCTTCTCTGGACTCACTAAAATCACACATTGAAGGGCCCATATGGGACTGAACCCTTACTTCTTCCAGTTCGTTAAACAAATGAAGAGGGACTTATCGAAGGTGAGTTATATCGAGCATGTGTTATCCTCCTCGATCTTGTAAAAACAAAAAGAGGTACTCGTCTATCTAGATGGAGGGAAAAATTGAAGGAATTAAGTCAAGTTATCTTTTAGAATTGTCACAAGTCACTCTTGCAGTCTCCCTTGAACACGAAACATTATTTCCACCTGCATTTTGAACACTTGGATAATTTGCTAAACCTTTGCACTAAACCTCTACATTTTGAACACTTGGATAATCCACTCTTTTGGGTCACCCGATGAATGTCACAGCATCTGTTGCATTATGTTTTGGTCCACGTTACCTTTATGCTGCCAAGTCATGTAGTGCCTTAGTTTTCAAGGGAAGTATCTTCCTCGAGAGTCAACCATCACAAATTTCTAGTTTCAATACCTATGTCATTCCATACTCATTTGATTCACCATCTTACGTCTCTATGATAGTTTTGTGTTGAAGATGGGGGATACATCAAGACCCTCCTTCGACAAGTCTTTTCCTGTCGACTTCAACACATCATCCGGGAATTATACTTAGAAACCAATTAGTACCTTGGGACTTGCATGCCTCAATGGTAGGCTTGCTCACCTCCAATAGTGGGTTTATATCATTGACCTCTGATCAGATGATTCCATGAATGTTTGACTTTAGCTCATTTATTCACATTCGTTGGATTGTAAGAGTACCTTGGTATTCATTGACATCATTGGTGATTTCCCTCACACTTGTTAATGGTTTACCTCAATTACCAATAATCAAGTGGTTTCTACCATGTTCGACATCAAAACATCTATTCACATGGCTATATTCGTACAACATTAGGATTGAGACGAAGACCTTTGGTTGATAATTTCACTCTATTATTCGCTTTCCCCAGGTTGCGAAGGAGATCTTTTGAGCATGTTGATTTACTGTCACATATATCCACATCGTATTTGTTTGTGGATATGTTTTATCATCTTGTAGATCCACTGTGTATTTCTCGTGGCTACGATCAGTTCATGACATGGAGGCATAGATCCACATTGTATCCTTGGTGTCTATACCCTTATTCAGTATCATCATGGATCCGCAATGTATTTATTGGCGGCCATACCTTAAGTTCTTTGTTACTCAAGCATAGGTATGCCAACCTTGGGTTTGAAAAACATGATAACATTTATTTGATGGTTGTTTGCATATTCTACCAAGTTCTCTGACTCCATACCCTTACTTCAAAAATAAACTAAGGGCTTCAATCATTAGCTTTTGTCTTATAACTTCACACTTTGGGGGGAAATCTATTACACGTCAAAAATCCTCACTTCGATAATGTCCCATTATCAATGTCGCAAGTGTCACATTTTTGTCGCAAGTGTCATAAATGTTGCATTTTCGCTCTGCATATGTCACATTGTGAACGACACCATGGAAACACTTGATACATCCTCTAAGAAATGTTGGAAGGGAAAATAACATCATTTGACAAACTAAGCAAAAAAAAATTCCTTGAGAAATGATCATCTTAACGAACTTTTGGAAGATCAGTGCTCCCCTGCTCATAAGCAGGGAGCGTTAGCACTCCCTATCCATCTAGCAGGGAGCGTTGTACCGCCCTTTTGCCAGTTTTTAGGGAGAACCGATTGGTTGAGAGAATCTTGGGAAGAAATCCCCCTTATCTCTAAGGACAACTAGAGATGATCCGAGTTGGTTTGGCTCAAATCCAAGATTTAGTTTGAATTTAAGGGATATGCCATAACTGATGGAGTTATATCCTCAATTTATTCCAAAGATAACTAAGGTGGTTGAGCCTCTCAAAGCCTATAAAAGGAGGCATTATCATGGTGAAAAGGGGGAGAATATCAGAAAAAAGTATTGTCATTTTGATCGTGGATTTTTCAAGCAAGGGGTTGGAAAAGGAGGACTTGGAGAGGTTGTTGAAACCGCATCTACAGATTGTAAGTGCCTTGTAATGTTCTCATTAATATATGCTTGGTCTATTTCCTTCAAGTTTGTATATGATTGCATATGCTTGTATTTTATTGATAAATTTAGTTTAAACTAATCTTGTTAGAATAGGAAGTATGTGTTGTATTTGTTGTGTATTGGATTTTAAATCTCATTAAATAGTTTGAAGATCAAGTTCAGCCTGGACTAAACAAGGACAAGCTTCAAAAAAAGGTACATCATACTTTCTTCCTCTTTTCCCTTTGACTAGTTTAACTACATTTAAAGGAATGTTAGTGTCCAATGTTAGCATCTTTCTGTCTTGGTAATAGGGGTCTAGGATCTAAGAGGATATTCACCTATCCGCAGGGGAATTTTCCTACAACAATAGGATATTTCCCTGCCTATGATTTTTTATGGGATATATTTAAAGAGAATATGGGCTAGGGAAGAACAACCAAAATAATTGATGTATGTATAGTATTTTTCCATATACTGGTCTCCAATTTCTCTCAAGTTTTCAAGGGTTTCTAGATATAACCTCTCTAGTGGTTGGCCAAAAATAACATGAAATAAAGGGGTTACAAAGTGATCATAGATTTCATGAAATATTTTTTTAAATTGTTCTCCCACGACTTTGAACAATAGATATGGATGGGAGGGGAATTAAGATTCTAGTTCCAATTCATCCCTGGAAAATAAATAGAAGCGCAAATCTCATCAATCAAGAAAGATAACATATAAAAACCTATTTTTTTGTTGGTTCAAAATTATTTGGAATTCTAGAAGATGTTGGTCAACAAGATCTATGCCAAATTGAAAATTTTCCCTGCTTCTGCTACACTGTGTGTAGTTTGCACCCATTCCAAATTGAAATGGACACTCGTCTCTTCACCATAAATCTTGTAGATCATTGTCGCAAGGAGTTGATATGGTTCTTTGAAATATTCTGTGTTATATACTCTATTGAGCTCGGTAATGAACAACTTGTCTTCATCCCACAATTCTTGAATAATGTCTATTGTCTTGAGATTCTCATTGCTAAATGAATCCAGAAATGGTTTGTTAAGAAATACATATAACACCGACAACTAATACATTTGGTGGATAATATATGCCTTCAATGATGTTATTTGGTTCACAACTTCATTTATGATCATTTTTGTCTTTGATTCTAAGTGTGCATACACCTTGTTGAGGGGAATAAATTCCATTTACTCGACGAGAGGGATTAAACCCAAGGAAGAGGCCCAATTGCACTCTTCCCTTTTTGGTATGGGATAATCCTCCAAGTTAATGGTCCGACAACCGTTCGATGGGATTTAAAAGTTATATGGTTTCACTCATACCATTGAGTCTCTTTTGGGATATGTTTTTAATGTTTATTTCAAATAACTTGATACCCATAAAAATATATTAACATATTTAGTCCAACAAATCATTTAATGAATAAGAGGAAAAGGAAACAATTATTTTCAAAGATAACTTTTAAAAGAGTTGTGTTAACAAGTAATCAATCGACTGCTATATTTTTAGTTTCACAAGAAATAGTTCGTAGAAATGGATAAACAACAGAAAATATATGTGCATGTCAAATATATCTACCTAGACCTTTCAATAATATATAAATAATTCTAAGTTATAGATTCACAAGTGTCATGCGATCACATGTAGATTAAACATAAGATAAGAATTTGATGTAGAATAGAGATTATCACAAGATAACTTGATAAATGAAAAATCTTACTAGACATCAACACACAAAAGTATAAAACAAAATATTCCATAATATCACGTAGTTCACCAATCATATTCCAAACAAAAACAATACTCCATGCTCCAACAGAGATTCCAATTAATTTTTGAAACAATTTTACAAAAAATAATAGATGAAGTCTTTGGAATGACAAAAGGTTTGTTCTATCGCTAGGATCCTTTTATTTATAAAAAATAAAACTTAACAAAAACTTCCACATGGGAAACCAAAAACACATAATAAAAATTTTGAGTCATGACGAAT
Source organism: Picea mariana (assembly GCA_032191745.1). Lineage (NCBI taxonomy): Eukaryota > Viridiplantae > Streptophyta > Pinopsida > Pinales > Pinaceae > Picea > Picea mariana. Next base: position 6,968 of record JASDQU010029673.1, on the reverse strand, counting down.
AGGGTGATATTGGGGTCCTCGGACTTCCATGTTCATCCACATAATCGACCCACTCTCTGAAAAGTCGAGTGCAACTCTCAACGAATGGGAACTGGTGTTGATCCATCAACATGGAAAACTCATGCTTGATGTCATGATATCATAAAGTGTGCTTCTCCATGCAATTGATTATATGCTCCATTTGGTCCACGATATTGACTTTTCTGACCACATGCTTTTTCATGTGTCATTTCTCCATTCTAACAATTTGTTGCATCTTCTCTTTGCACTCATTAATCGGCCATCATAAATCGGTTTACATCTCGTCAATCGGTTAGAAATCCACCAGGGGGCCTAAAATAGGTATTGAAATATTGTCATTGAGCGATTGTTCTTATCCCAACTCTAATTGCAGTGAGCCCACTCCTTGTCTACTTCAAATTATTTTGGCCTAATGTTTGCCTATTGAGCACATTTGAGACATCCACTCTTCAGACACCATTTCTATGTTTTGGTCTTCCAATCCCTTTTCCTTTTGTATCTCTTGCATAAAATCTATCTTTTCCAGCATACCAACTCCTTTCTCATCCCATTTGTTCACTATTTACAAGTAATCCCTAATACTAGGGATTATTTGTGAAGAGTTATTACTTTCTCTATCATATTTTCTTGTGCC
>JASDQU010029671.1:18805-31480 GCA_032191745.1 Picea mariana | reverse complement strand
AGAACCAATTGTCCTTCCTCATGTAGAAGAAGATCTGCTGAAGGGGTGATATGCTGTCCTAGCGCCTTCTTGAAGCAAGACAAATGGAAGACATTGTGGATCCTGCTACCCTCACGCAATTCCAGTTCATATGCTACCTCTCCGACTGTCCTGATCACCCTGTATGGTCCATAGAAGCAAGGCTTCAGTTTTTCCGCACCACTCTTCTTTAGCGAACACTGTCTGTAGGGCTGCAACCTGAGAAAGACTAAATCTCCAACCTCAAAGCTGTGCTCTAACTTGTGCCTGTCTGCATACAACTTCTGTTGATTCTGGGTGACCTGCAAGTTCTCCCTCATGACTCTCAAGATGTCTTGACTCTCCTGCAACCAATCTTTGGCCTTGGGGGCCCTGTTCTCCCCAAATGCCAAATTTACAAATGATGGGGCATCGAGCCATACAATGCTCGAAAAGGAATCATTCAGATGGACATGTGATAAGTGGTATTATAATAGTGCTCCCCAACATGCAACCACTTCATCCACCCCCTCTACTATCATGACACATAGTTTCACAGGTATCCCTCAATCCACTTGTTCACGATCTCGGTCTGCCCATCTGTCTAAGGATGATTTCTGGTACTAGGTGTCAACTCTGTCCTTGATAACTTGGACAACTCTTGCCAAAATGTGCTGAGAAACCTGTTGTCACAGTCACTGATTATGTATCTCGGAAGACCATGAATTCTGAACACCTTCCTGAAGAATATGTCTGCCACCTAAGATGTGCTATACTCTGAAGGAATGACAAAGAAGTGCGCATATTTGGTCAACCTATCTACCACCATGTAGATACAGTCCCTGCTATGTACCTTCAACAACCYTGTAATGAAATCCATGGAAATGCTTTCCCATTTTTKCTTGGGAATCAGAAATGGCTGAAGAAACCCTGCAGGATGTGTAAGCTTCGACTTGTTCTGTTGACAGGTTATGCACTCTCTCACATATCGAAGCAYGTCCTCCTTGAGACTCTTCCAAGAGAATCTCTCCCTCACTTTCCTGTAGGTCTTTAGAATCTAGATACCTCGGGTGCCCTGCCAGTGTTGTGTCATGTAATGCAGTCAAAATCTTATCCTTGAGTGTGGACTCAGGGACAAGATAGATCCTCTCTTTGTAGTAGATGATGTCATCCACTACCCTGTACCTGTCATCTTGAACAATACCCTCCATCAACTCACAGGAGAAGGTATTCTTGGAGTACTCCACGAAGAGAATGGATTTCCATTTCGCTAAGATCTCTGACATGGATTTCCATTCCGCTAAGATCAAAATCATATGCCTGCACCTTACTCACCCACTTCTGCTGCCTCTTTTTTAGGTCCCGCTGCTCCAAGAAATATCTCAAGCTGTTGTGGTCAGTCCTAACCACAAAGCATCCTCCCACCAGGTATTGTCTGAACTTGGCCAATGCATGCATGATGGCCAACATCTCCTTATCATAGATAGGATAGAGCTTCTCTGGCTCCCTCAGCTTTCTTCTCTTGAAAGCTATCGAGTGTTGGTTTTGCATCAACACCGCTCCTATCCCCTCACTGGATGTGTCACACTCCAGTACAAAAGGCTGTGTGAAATCTGGGAGTGGTAATACTGGGCAAGTGCTCATCACCTTGTCCATTCTGTCGAATGCTACCTGTGTGTCCTCTGACCATCGGAACGCTCCCTTCTTGGTGAGGTCTGTCAATGGCACACCCAATTGTGAATATCCTTTCACAAAGCACCTGTAATAGCTGCATATCCCGAAGAATCCTCACAACTATGTAAGTGATCTGGGAATGGGCCAATCTAAGATTGTCTGGATCTTCTTTTGATGCACCTTCACTCCCTTGACACCAATCACGTGCTCCAGATAGACGATTTCTGTCAGCCCAAACTCACACTTTACCTCCTTGGCAAACAATGACTGCTCTTCCACAATGATGAGAATCTCATCCACATGCCTCAGATGTCCCTCCCAAGTCCTGCTGTAGATTAGTAGATCGTCAAAGAACACTAGTAAGAACTTCCTCAACTGCTTGTTGAAGATATGGTTCATACATGATTGGAAGGTAGCGGGTGCCTTAGTCATCCCAAAGGGCACGAGTAGAAACTCGTAGTGCCCATAGTGACATTTGAATGTTATCTTATGGATGTCCTCCTCTCTAACCCTGATTTGATGGTACCATGATCGAAGATCAATCTTTAAGAAGTACATTGCCCCATGTAGCTCATCTATCAACTCATCGATCCGTGGTATTGGGAATCGGTTCTTGATGTCTTCTTGTTCCATGCCCTGTAGTCGATGCACATCCTCATCGTGCCATCCTTCTTCTTTATTAGTACTACTGAAGAAGTGAAGGGACTAGAGCTAGGTCGAATGTGTCCCATCTCCAACAATTCTTGTGTGGTCTTCTCTATCTTGTCCTTAAACTTGTTCGGGTGTCTGTACGGTGTGGTGATCACAGGTTTTTCCCTCTCCTCTAGTTCAATGACATGCTCAAATCCTCTGTCAGGTGGCCTCCCTGCTGGTAGTGGTTCGAATACCTTGTCATGCTTTTCAATCAACGCCTGTATATCCACATGATACTGTTGGCAATCTTGTGATGGCTTCTCCATGGTGATCAAACACTTTGTTGCGCAAGCCACGTCCCCGTGTCTAAAAAGGGCCTCCATGCGTTGGTTAGACACGATCTTGGGAGCACTTTTCGACATACCTCTTAGGATAACTCGCTGACCACCTTTGTCCCTGAATTCCATACTCATGTCTTGATAGTTCATATGGATGTCTCCCAATGAGTACCGCCATTGAACCCCTAACACCACATGGGTGTTTGCTAAATTCATGACATAAAAGTCATCGGTCAATGTATAGTTGCCCAATGTCACATCTAATCCCTTAATCCTCTGAGTACACGTCATGTTGTAACCCTTTGCTACCACCACATTGAATTCCTCAAAGTCCTCTGCAGGGATGTCTCTCCTGGTGACAAGTGCGACATCAATGAAGTTGTGGGTGGCCCCACCATCAATCAATGTTGTAACTCTCTTCCCCTGCAAAATGCCTCTGATCCTGAAGTTGTAATATTTGGGGATTCCTGAAAGTGTGGAAATGGTCAATCCCTTGACACTCTCTTGGAATGGCGCATGGTCTGTAGTATCAAGGTGTGGTGGCTTACCATTGCTCTTCCCACTTTCCTGTAAGTGAACTATCTCATCATCACCGTCATCCTCCTCGTCAGAAACCACCTCAATGTAATGGACTTTACCCTTGCCCATACATCGATGATCCGACTTTCACGGTTCCTTGCAACTATAACAGAGCTTCTTCCTCCTCAGCTCTCTCCGAGTCTCCTCATCCATCTTGTCCTTCCCTGTCCATGTTTTCTGGGGAAGCTTCATTGCCTGACCCTTTTGTGAATAAAGGGTTTCACTAGTACCTTCTTGGCTACTGCGTCTTTCATGTCCAGGGTCTTCATGGTCGCGTCCTATAGTGTGTTCGGCTGAAAGGCCTTCACCCAACCTCTCAAGGGTTCCGCTAAGCCCTCAGTGAATAACATCACCAATCTCTGCTCAGAAATATCAGTAACCATGACTGCCATCCTCTGAAATTTTTTGATGTATGCCTCTAGTGTACATGTCTGCCTCAGCTATGCCAACTCCTTGAAGTGGATCTCAGAATCCTTCCTATTGAACCTGTCCATTAGCCTCTGGGTGAAATCCTCATATGATGTGATGTTGGAATGCCCCAACGTTAATAGCCCATGGTAACACCATTCATGAGCCTCTCCATCCAAGTGTAGGGTGGCAAACTTGATTGCCTCTGCCTTTGTCTTCGGGTTAAGATGGAAAAAAGTGTCCAACTTGTGCACCCATGCTTTGGCTGTGCTCTTAGCAGATCCATCAAAGGATGGGACCGCCAACTTCCCTATCTTGCGCAGAAGATCATAATTCTCCTGGTTTTGCGCTATCCTAGGCCTGTTCCTCATCCTGAGGTTGCAGTAGTCGTTATAAGACGTCTCTTCCTGGATCTCCTCTGCTGTTGCATGATACTCTCTGAAGTAGTTAGAGACCTCGTCAATTGGATCTGACTGTCCTTGTGCTCTTGTAGGTTGTTCCTCAGGTAATGGTGGTAACAATGGTCTAGGTACCTTACTGCTGCTTGTCTGTAAGACACTCTGTGCCAAAACATAGGTATTACTACATTTAGGAGCCCTACCGCCTCTGTGGTTGGCCTCTGCATGGTTCCCATTGAAACCTCCATGGTTTTGAGTTGCTTGGTTGTCGGTAAAGAACTGTGTCATGAATTGTGTTAATTGATCCTGTGCTTTGGCCATTTGTTGTTTCCCATTGGCTATGGTTTCTAATAGTTGTAAAGTCCTATTCTCATTATGGTCCCCCATAACTCTTACTTCTTCAAATGACTCCGATCCTGGGATGGGTTGCCCCCCACGTCCTCTAGCTTTCCAGGGCATCAATGCCTCGAGAAATCACAGGCTGGCAAGATCATCGTCTTTGATACCACTGTAATATTCCCATTAGGAGTATGCTAAGAAATTAAAGGATTGATGTAGTTCTGGTTATATTCTTTGCCAATTATTTGCCTTCCTTATGTCATTTATTGATTGGATACTTTCTACAAACACTTTGCATATAACCCATAGATAGACATTCTGTCAAACATATTGCATGCAAACGTGAAATAGAAGAGGTAAGTTGGCACTTTATTATTATTGGAATCTAGATCACACAATACAATATCTATGGCTTCTGTAGCAACTGTGACAATTCAACAAAACGAGAAATCTTAAACTCAAAACCTGGTATAGTGCCTTGAACTCTTCTAGAAGATGGTTCCTCCTTCAGTCTGAATAAAGGATGTCATCAATGGTTTGCCCAACATCCAAGAGACCCCCTTTCAGTTACCTGCTCCCTCTATAGCCATAATTGACCCCTCCAAGAGAAGGGTGTAACCCCCAATGCCAAGAGTAGGCACTTGGCTTCTTTCCCAAACCCTACGACTCTGCTAATAGGTGGCTCGATCCCTCAAATTCGCTCATCCACTACCACAGATTGCTCACAAATGCACACGGTCTGCTATAGGTGAACCATATCCTTCCTCCATTGACCCTAGTAGCCCCCTCCAAGCTTCAATATGCAAAATGGATGTTAGGTGGCTCCCTTAACTGTCCCACAACCTTCCGATTTTGTTGCTGAGTAGATCGGCCTCTCCAAAGATCATCCACAGACTCTCCAGGTGATGAAAGACCCCCACGGTCCTTGTGAAATCTGCTAGTGAGTGAATCAGCCTCCTGGCGGAACGTACGAACCCTCTGATGGTGCCACAAGCCTGCAAACAATGAAATAAACCTCCTCCTAGGCAGATCGATGCTCTCTCAAGCTGAAGATGATTGATAAGATGAACTGTAATGGAAACCCCAAATGGATTTCCCCAAGGTCTAGCTAGGGTGGATATTGCACCATCGAAACCAGACTAGCAATGGAAGGGTTTTGCTAAACCCTAACGAAACAATGGCTCCAAGAACACCATACAAGATCAATCAAATCATAATGATAAAGTGAGAGGCTACCCCTCCTTTTATTCTTCCTTTGAGCCTTCTAGATCTTTCTCTTTTGACCAAATCAAACCCTACCTTATTTCCCCTCTAATATTCACTTAAACATTAAAAATACTTTTTAATGTTTAAGTAATTGATTATTTATTTTCATTTAATGTCACTTTAGGATTTTGTCATCTTTTAACTTAGTGACACTAAATAAACCCCTGTGACTCCCTTTCCCCCCACTGACTATAGCCTATGGAGTCGTATAGGCTAATGAGTCAACCTTTGTTATGATCAAGAGGAAGGGTACACTAGACGCCAACTCATCTTAATTCAGTGCATGCGCCTTGATGACTCAACGATGCATGTGCCTTGATTTTGCCATTTGTTACTCACATACATTACCATGTGTCATAACCTTCAACTGCCACATGTCATCCTGCATGACGACCATACTTGCTAATAATAGCACTGCTAAAAATAGCAGTCCGCCCGAAAAATATGAAAATACCAAAAATGTCTGAAACAACTAGGAGAACACTACCAAATACGGCATGCCTAAAAATAGGCACTGCTAAAAATAGAAACTCCTCGCATGTCAATGAAAATAGGCTCATCGAATTCGATTTTCTGCAAAGAACTTGGATATGTGCTGAGAATCATCATCTGAACCTTGGAACTCCAATTGCTAAAAATAGTAAGTGCTTGCATGTTGGCTAGAAAAAGGTTCATTGGAATCATGAGCTCGCATGGACTCTGAATATGCGATCAAAATTGCCATGTAGACATCTGAACTTTGTCTCTTAAAAAGTAGAACAATTGCCAAAAATAACCATCTCTCTCTAGTCCATGAAAACCTACGCAAGCTGTATCTCTGAAACAATAAAACATCACTAAACTAATCCTATACCTAAACTCATATGGGAACCAACCTTGGCTCAAGCAAAGCTATCTATAGGAAAATTGTCTGACTGCTAGCCAAATAGAACATGCTAGCCCTTAACCCTCAGGATTTGCAAGTGAGAATATCTAGGTGTTAACAGACCTTGAATCCATCGTTGCTCTATTCGGGGGAGAGATTATTTCAATGTTATGGTGCAAGTCTCAAACCCTAATTGTCTAAGAAAATAAGCCAACTCCTCGGAGAGTTTCTTCATGACCTCATTTACTATTTGATTCACCTTAACCCCATTTCCCTAGTTGGACTTGCCACTGATCTTAATGTTCTTCTATCACTTATTCTAAAAAACCCCTAAAAACTCCAAACCCCATTTTACTAAGGCTACTCTCAACTTCACCTTGTGCTTTGTTGCTTGGGCTTAGTAATCCTAATAGGGAATACCCCCTTTGTGTCGAAGGAGAGCCAACCTAAAGCTGTAGAGGATAGGTTGTTGGGGTGATAGTGGTGACGTTCCTAGAGGTTTCCCTCGGATTGTACCTGGTGGATTAGATCTTTCATCATTACGTACAATTTGGGCATTAACAGGATCCTTGTGTGGCGAAGGGAAACAACTTCCTTGAATGACTTTGCCCGAGGAGAGGGACTCATTGCTCTACCAAGCTTGCCCAAAGGAGTAGGAGAGAAAGCCCCCTTCCTCTTGTTGGAGTTAACCTGCCAACCTTCATCAACATCCATACCTTGGGCTTGATCATTGGCACATGTAGTAGAAGCTGGCATAGTGCTCTAACCCTATGAGCTATCGGTAGATCCAAAGTTAGAAGCCAACACTGGTTGTGTGCCATCTTACAAGGTACCCGAGTACTCCTAGAAGGCCCTTGAGCCACTGCCCCACTAGAACTACCTCCCAAATTTTGTGACAAGCGAGACATAGACTCACTAGCATGGGCTTGTGTGCTCGCCTCCTTGACCACTTGGCCAAAACGGATTGATGACCCACCCTTGCCAGCTAGGTTGGTTGATGTTGCAACACCTATACCCTGAGAAGTTGTCGGAGGTGGTTTTCGATGATGGTAGTCACAAATGAGGTGGTCTTGAGCTTGACAAACAAAATGCACAGATTTAGAGATGGACAGAAAGGGCTTATAATTCACACATGTTATGGAGTTGTTATTCCTTCACTATAAATCTGAATGTTCCTTTGAAAAGCTTGTATTGCTGCAGGAACTAGAACTCTTGAAGTGCATCATCTCATATCAATATCGTTTGCAGCTTTTCCTTGTTTTCTTTATATGAATTCTGTCGAACTCTGTTGGTTGATGCACGTTGAATTTGTTAAGAACACATGCACACACCCTGGATTTTGAATCTATTCTATCGACCTAAAGTTGGATATGGATTTAAGTTTCTAGAGTGCATCTCGAGACAAAGGTTGAGTCAGACCAACTGATTTCGTATCAGATCAAAATCCTGGTACTAGGTAGATCTACCTTGATATTAGAGTCCATTAGGTTGGATAATAATTAGACAAAGACATAAAAATATTACTTTGTTGCATAGCTGTACAATTAGAATAGACATATCAATCCCATTTTTATTATAATAAGACTTTACATTTAATATACAAGTTCTCTCCGAGTATGATGTAGTACTCGAATCCAAAAATTACTGTTGTGTATCTATAATATGATGGAAGTAGAAGAGAATTTGGTAAGTAATTATGCCAAAAGGCTTAAATCATCACAAGCATTCTTTTAGTTGTAGTTATGGCTGAAATTGTTGCCATTGTGAACGGTAAGTGTGCATTAAATGAAGGAGAGAAGTGTTGGACAATGGGGAACAATGGCCCTCCACATTCCATAACTATGCTAGTCAATAATCACATTTTAGGTCTTCTTCATACTCAATTGTAGGGCAGCCCAATGAAAATACAAGGCAGTTGTCATTAGTTGGCCTCATTCAGTCATGGGCCTACTTGACCAATTAGCTTTAAATATGGGGTCCTTTTTATGAAGTACCCCTTTATTTATCTAATATTAACCTATATCTATTTAATGTGTATAGTAGTACAACTATCTTTATGTTGATATTCTTATGTAGGGCTGTAACACATGGTGAGGGATTGAAGATGCCTTGGGGATGCACCCTGCATACTTGCTACACAGCTGGGATGATGCCCCAAGGATCCCAAGGACTTTTCGGAAAACCTGTACCTCCAAATATCAAGAAATCTAGTGTATAATATTACATATGAATCTATGATACATAAAAGGATAAAGTATCCTATTAACGTACATTTGGACCAATTTGGCCTGTTGGACATGTGTTAAGCACCATTCACGATGGAGGGAAACCAACTCTGGGAGGGCAAGTATATTCCCTCACCCACACACAATGGCTCTACACTTGCTGGAATTTGAACCTGAGCTGTTTACATGGTGGCACCCCATCCCAACCACTAATCAACTGCCCAACAGAAGGGACACACATGTATATATGTTAGAAATTTTATAATGTATGTAATAAATGCTATAGATTAAATTGTATGCAGGTAATATGAGTAGTATCTAAATGTAATTACTAATATCATCTATATGCATTCCTTCTGTTCTTAATTGATATTCTCGTGTTCGTGTGTGTCTTCTGCATCTGTGTTTCTTGTGTAAACATCAGAGTCATAAAACTCGATGAACCTTGATTTTGAAAATGGTATCCCCTTGCACCTGCTTCAATTAACCCTTGCACTCTTGCTTTGCATGTAAAGAACTTGAGTGATAGTGTATGTCTTTGCATGTTATATTAGTGTGTCACATTAGAAGATGCCACATGGCGTTCACAGGGAAAAGCCTTTGCTGTACTTAAAGGACCTTATATTCCATGTATATGAGAGGAATGCCATCTTGTTTATTTCTAGAGAAACTGAGTATAGTTGTACTGTGAAATTCTGTTAGATCCTTCTCACCTTGCTACATCTTTGTACACATCAGAATCCCCTTCCAAGGGTATAATAATAACAGGTTTGAAGGATTATATTTTTCTTTAGATATGGATGTATGTTCTGTACATTTTCAGGTCATCTCAAATGAATGTCTGATTTAGTCTTTAAACTAAACTTGGTATGTGATTATCACCTTTCTTAATTTCTTTTGTTAATAGGTTGATGAGTACTCTCAAAGCACAGTTCCAAATATCTGGGCAGTTGGAGATGTGACAAATCGAATTAACCTTACACCTGTGGCACTAATGGAGGGTACTTGCTTTGCTGTAAGTACACCATTTGTAACCCAATGCCTTTCTGTGTTATAATATGGGCACTATCTCTCTTGGATTAAGTTGATGCTTGTTTCTCTATTATGGTCTTGCTATTATGTGCTAATACCATCATGCTGTAATGAACAATTCTTGCAGAAAACTGTTTTTGGAGGACAGCCTACTAAGCCTGACTATAATCATGTTCCTTGTGCAGTATTCTGGTAATCTATCCTGCCACTAAATTTCTATGATGACTTATAACTCTTTGTTTTCTTCTTTGTGAAGTTGGTGGTTAATTGTATTGTTTCAGCAGCACTGCTTGCTTTTGAAGCCAGTCTCTGTAGGTTAGGCTATTAGCTCAGTGTATAAAGTATGGCTAATCAGATAGAAACTACTTTAGCACAGCTCACAGGAAGTACAATAACTTTTCATTCCCTGACTTCTTGGTTCCTGTGCATAACTTCTTATGTGGCTTAAGTGTGATATATGTCATTTTAAAAATTATTTCTCAATAATGTTCTGACCATCCATTCCTGGTTCGAATATCTGCGAAGTCTACGTATCCATGCCATTTCATTGTCCTTTTCAATGCTTTTTATAAGTTTATAACTCTGTTATGACAAAACCTTAGCATATTACTTTAAAATTTATTCCTTGAACCTAATTCCATATCTTCCAAAGACCATGTTTTCCAAATCACCTGAGAGTAGATTAATCTGGGTGTGATTTTGGTGTGCTTTCACTTGTCTCCTTGGTTAATGCGTGCATGCGAAAAAGTGACTGTGTGGCCTAGATCCAGTCATGATTGTATTTTCCACACCTTTTGGTTTCTCTGAACATTGCAAAATATACTACATGTGATCCATTTCAATCAACTATTTGCATCGTACATATTAGACACATACTAATCGTATAACAAGATGTGAGCAAACCATATGAGCCGCTGACCCGGTGGTTTGTATGCTGCTCCTGCTTCATATTCAAGAGTTAGATCCCCTTATCCTTTGAATAGACTGGGAGCGGTATCTGATTCAATTGTTGTCTATCTTTCTTAGCAGTGATAGATAGGCAAGTAGCTGCCAGATAATTTTGATTCCTTCTGATTAACTTTGCAGTTGATTCTGTGTGGTTTCTGTTTACCTTTTATTTAGAAGTGACTGTTTACATTTTATTTAGAAATGACCCCCCAGGTTACACACATTAGTACTATGATCCAGTGCAGAATAAAATCAGCTGTACGAATATGCTTTCTATTTAAATTGTAACATGTGGAAACTGAGACTGAGGATACAGAACTTTTTAGAAATTTTAATTTGTCACATTGACTTCGTTCATATGCTCATTACCATATAACTTTTTGAGGGTTAATGCTTGTATTTAATTGTCAGAGAATAACACAAATACGATAACGTTTCCATGGCTTCTTTGTTTTTAACTTTGCATATTCTATGTGTTTGTGGGTATTTGATCTGACTGACCACTAGCCCATTCTGTTCTTTTGGAATTTTCATTTATTATTTTACTTTTGCAGTCTACCCCCGCTCTCTGTAGTGGGCCTTACAGAGAAGGAAGCTATAGAGAAAGCTAACGGTGATATCGGTGTCTTCACTTCAACATTTACACCCATGAAAAATACAATATCACGGTAAGCAAAATGAGTGTTACATTGTATCCCGTGTACTTGAAACTTTTGCTAGATGGGACTTGTAAATTGGTAGGCATGTATATGGATGTTTAACGTCTCAAGTAAATTAGACATAAAAAGCATGAACTTTGATCACGGTTTTAGCAAATAGAGCATGTTAGCTTTTCTAACATGAGTAGTTTAGATTGTTACAGAAGCAATATAGTTTTTCATTGAATTATGCCATCTACTCTATATAAGTAAAAGTTTAAAACCTTTGTTAGAATTGGATTGCATTTTTTAATGTAATTTGTATTCAGATAGGTCCTTGCAGTCCTGTTCTGGATCCTAAATATTGGAGTATTTTCATTTGTGCATTGTGTTACAACAAAATTTAGCACCCACAACGTGTAAAATCCCAAGCACAAGGTGTTAGCTCTATGTAACTCAGGAGGGCTACCCAATGYCAGCTCAGTAGCCCTTCCTCTCTCTTTTGGTTGGCTCTTCTCCAAGTCAAGGGGAGCTTCCCTAAAGATAGGATTATCAAGGCCATGGAGTGGGTGCTCAAGGTGTAAATGAAGTTAAAGCCTTGACAAAACAAGGTGGTTGTAGTTTAGTAAGTGGARGTGGAAATGGAAATGGGAAAGGTGGGAGTATGGGAAAGAAAGGAAAGGAAGGAAGAGGGGAACGATAGAATGAAATAATGAGGGACCAGTGCTTATGAATCTATTGGGCTAATGGAGTCATGAAATATTGCATAATGGAAAGGTCTACTTTGATACATTCACAACTACTTCATGGAAAGGCATTACTATGGAGGAAAAGGCTAATTTGCCATATTCAGCCTTGTGGGTGAAAGAGCTAGTTTGTTACTTTCATCATTCTATTAGATACTCAAGGAAAAAGGGACTAATGTGACACATTCAACCTTAGAGTGTTTGCAACTTTACTGGAATTATTATTGAAACTTATCTTGGTGGGCTAGAGGTGCATCAATGTTAACATGGAGGTGCAGTTTTGCTGGGCTGAATTATTAATCAAATAAAAAACTAATTTATTAGATGATAGATAACAACACAGAAAGAAAACAGCAAGGAAGTCAAGAGGAAAAGGTTCCTCACATTGACTTACTCTTAAGTGAATAGGCCTTCACATTATCATTGTTGAGATTTGTGTAATGTCCCTTTCCAAATAGGAGCTCCAGAGAGGAGGCTTAATAGTCTAAACCGCCCCGTTATACTATAGCCAGGGCCAAAAAAGGGGTAAACATGGTTACTAGAGGTCACTCCAGTGAAAGGTGTTATGTTCGGAAAGTGACATTGAGCT
>JASDQU010029669.1:6699-19469 GCA_032191745.1 Picea mariana | reverse complement strand
CTTGATAGTTAATGTAAGCGTACCTTCTGTGCCAAATCTCATTGGGGTTGACTTCATTGTGTACAAGATCTTCTTCATTTTGTTATAGTAGTCTATACAGATTTCCTTCACGATTTCCAATAACCCTAACATTCTCTACTCTAGAGTCTTTATGCCATGATAAAACCTTTCCATCCACAAAAGCTATTATGTTTCCCTTGTATTCTAGGCAAGATATTGATACAAGATTCTTTTCTAAACTAGGTACATATAAAACATTGGTTAAGTGAACATAGTTACCTATTTTCAATTTGATGGAGGCCTGTCCAAATCCTTCTACGGGGTAAGTGGTTTTGTCTCCAAGATCTACCTTGTACGAGGTCTTCTTCTCATTTAGATTTGAGATTCTATCTTGATCTCCCATCATGTGCCTAGAATCTTCGTTATCGATTATCCACATGTCATATTCAATAGTTCCAGTAAGTATTGAGTAGTGTAGAAGACTAATTGTTTCACTCATGTCTTCGGTTGACTGGTAATTGGTCATGCCTTGATCCAAAACTTCAACTTTGTTGTTTATGTCTTCTGAGAGAGCCAAAAGGTGTGCTAAGTTAGGGAAAATCTGAATATTTTATTTTTGAGTGAGATGCTCCATCACAAGGTGTTGGATATGAGATTATGGTTTCTGCAACTGCTTCTGTTAGTAACTCTAGCGGCAGTGTCTTGGAAGTTGCTCCTGCTAGTAACCCTTGCAGCAATTCCTAAGTGAGCTCAATATCCTAATGGCTATGTTTCCTTCTGGTGGTTAGACTGAATGAAGGAGGTGTGGGCCAATAACCTATTAGAATATGAAAGATTGTGATTGTTTTACCATTGACAATACCCTTGTCACCCAACCATAGGCCGAAGCCACCCTCTGAGCACCTTGACCTTGACAGAGAAAAGAATCCTGGTAGCAATCCAATAACCAAAAGAGGCTAATTCACCAAGCAATAAGTAACCAAGTTGATCAGATAGTCCCACCCAAGAAATAGCACAGCACCTTCCTAGGACTTTCTCACAAAACTGCTGGACTGCAGTGCACAGAAACGACTCTCTACAATTCTAAGAAGTGTGTCAAATGGGAGACTGGCGCCCTATATTTATAGTGGTCCTAGAAGACTTACTGAGGCCAAATTCTCCTTCTGGGAACTAATTAATTCATATTAATTATATTTTTGTAGCCGACATCTTGTCTAGGGTTTCCTTCATTTCTTTTCTCCCTTCCAGAACATTCTAATCTTGTCAAAGATCACAATAGAGGTTCATACCTCCCGAAGCTACCATAATATCAAGAGTTGGAAGGGTTGGAACATTTTAACCAGTCTGGATACATGAGATTCTTTTGTGCAGAAGGAATATTTACAATTTTCTACAATCTTGTCGACCTGCTTATTTTGGATAGATGGTGCTTGGGTCGAGGTTGTAGTGGTTGCAGTATGATTTTGTTCACCTTTTGAATAGATTATGAAGAAGTTGAATTTTGTAGTATGAGATACTATCTTGCGACACTTTTTAGGTGGAACAGTAGTCAAAACTACCTTTGGTATTCTGTAGAGATGACCCCCCGAGAGAAACAATGACACTGTGGGGTCAAAACTCATAAACAACATGGCGCTTCCACATATATGGTTGGCCCAAGAGAACATCACAGACATCCAATATGAAAACATCACATAATACCTCATCCTTGAAGGGTTGGATGTCGTAATGCAATCGAAACTGCTGGCTGACACGAAGATCTCATCCTTGGCAAAGCCATCCGATGTTGTATGGTTGCGGGTGTGGTGTTGTCGACAATCCCAACTTTTTGAAGACCTCTGCTGAGATGACGTTATTCTGGCTTCTGCTATCAGCAATAAAATGCAGTGGGGTCCCCTTCACATACATCTGTAAATAAAAAATGAGCTTCCCCTCTTCAGGATCTTTTGGTTCTTATGGTTGAATTGTTGCGGTCGCGAAAATAACAATGGGGTATGCATCGATGATCTGTCTTTTACCAGTATTTTCATAATCAAATTCTGAATTAGGGTTTAGTTCCTTGTCTTTGATCTCGGACACCAATGACTATTTTGAGTGACATTCATCGGTGTTGTGCCAGTGGATTTTGTGGAAATTACACCATTTTCTGGTGTCCTTCTTTGTCTTCCCGTGACTCTTCTTTTCTTGTGGCTTGGACTAGTTTTTGGGAGACTGTTTGTTAGGGACGTCTTTATCATACTTTGGTTGTTGTAGATTTGCAGACTCGAACTCCCATTTGTTCTGGTGCTTAAATTTCTACTCGATTTTAACAACATATCGATAAGCAGCACCGAGTGATGAGATGTCCCTAAAATCCATTTCAGTTTGGATGTATCTGTGTAGAGCCCCACGGTATTTCAGAACCAAATGTCGTTTGGAGTATTTGATACCCAGCTTGGTGCACAAGGTATGGAAGGTATTGGTGAAATACAGAACTACTTGGACCCGCTCTTGCCGCACTGTGGTCCATGTCATGTACTGGTCCTCATAGTTTCCAATGAGGTAATACTATTCCTTTACCACGTCCGCAAAAAAATCCCAAGTGGGTTCGGCCCCATATATTATAGACTCCTCTATGGAACTTTGCTCCCAGTAAGTTTCCCAAGAATTTTTGACATGGGTGAGATATTTAAGGAGTTCGAAGGTGATTGTTTCCTGTCAAAAAAATGGTGAACAGAGAAATAACCATCTAGCAGATTTAACCATTTGTCTAGGGAATCCATATCTATCTGACCTTCAAATATGGGAATATCAAAATTAACTTGTACCTTGAAAGGAGAGGTGCTTCCAAAGTGGTCATTTGATGAAGATGTGCATGTTTCTGTCGACAGGCGTTGAAGGATGTGGAAAAAGTTCTCCATCATTTTGTCCCTTTGTCACGTGAGAGCTTTCTCAAGCAACAAATTGATAGGATCGTTTGCTCCATCATTTTTATTTTCGTAGACCATGGAGGGTTTCTTGGGCATGCAAGAGCGATTGTATTCAAGAGAGACAAGCTCGAGACCCAACTTTCTATACTTAGACCTCATCAGGGACATTCACTAAAAAATGATCACGAGCAGCCTGCTCTGATACCACTAATCCGGATTATTTTCAACATGAAATGAGAGGGGAGTTATAACACATAAATATTCAGATATATTGCAAGAGAGGCAACAATATAAGAGGAATATATTGGAAATATATCAAGAGTCACAGATATACAGTAATACATTATTTCTATTAATGAAATAAATGTATAGAGACTGTAAAAATACAGAGTAAAAGACTTGCTAGAATGGTAGCATCTTATCTCTAAGAAGAGATGTGACGGCTACTTGCATTCGCCAGAAGATGATTACAATGAGGCTTTGAAGGAATTTTTACAATAAAAAGGAATTTCAAAAACCCTAGACATCCAAAAACCTAACCCTAGGAGATGAAGCACCAAAAGTCATGTGGGCCCCGTTTGGGTAAGTTAGTACATCAACTTCCCGAGGTCGTAACTTTTGCATATGATCTTCGTTTTAGGTGTATGATAGCCCATTGTAAATGTATCATCGAGTAGATTCATTTTGGGGGATCAATAATTCCTTTGGATATCGTTAAGAACCTCAATCACAAAAAACCTTCATTTAGGCTCTCAAAATGGCCCCGAAAGTTAAAAACTGCTAAAAATAGTAAATTGCAAAATTTACCAGAAAATTGTTTTGATCCATTTGGAAAAGGTGGATGGCCACCACTATCCACCTGGATCAATCCTCCCTCCTTAGGAAGCAATGGTATCCATTGTGTTTAGTTCCTGGGGGAGAGGAAAAAGTGTTTGTTGAATCTGAATCTTGGTGAGTTGCTTGCCTTGCTGGAGACGTTGTGTTGCTCAGTTTGTGGAAGGCTATCACGAGAATTTGGTTGTAAGCATTGAAAATTTTTAACCAGTCTGGATACATGAGATTCTTTTGTGCATAAGGAATCTTTACACTTTCCTACAATCTTATCGATTTGATTCTGTTGGATAGAAGGTGCTTGGGCCAAGGCTGTAGTGGTTACAGTATCCTTTAGCTCACCTTTTGAACAGATTGTGAAGAAGATGAATTTTGTAGTATGAGATACTACCTTGTGGAACTTTTTAGGTGGAACAGTAGTCATAAATACCTCTGGTATTCTGTGGAGATGACCCCCCATAGAAACAATGACACTACGGGGTCGAGACTCATAAACAACATGGCACTTCTACATATATGGTTGTCCCAAGAGAACAACATAGACATCAAGTGGGGCAACATTACATAATACCTCATCCTTGAAGGACTAGATGCCTTATGACAATTGACATTATTGGTTGAAATGAAGATCTCGTCCTTGGCGAAGCCACCCAATTTTGTATGGCTACAGGTGTGGTGTTGTCGACAATCCCAATTATTTGACGACCTATGTTGAGATGAGTTTCTTTTGGCTTTCGATATCAACAATAAAATGCAGCGGGGTACCCTTCACCCACATCTATGAATGAAAAAGGCATTCCCCCTCTTCAGGATCTGTTGGTTCTTCTGGTTGAATTGTTGTGGTCGCGACAATAACAGTGGGGTCTGCGTCGATGATCTATGTTTTACCAGTATTTTCATAATCAAATTCTGAATTAGGGTTCGACTCATTTTCTTTGATCTCAACCACCAATGACTGTTTTGAGCGACATTCATCAGTGTTGTGCCAGGGGATTTTCTGGAAATTGAACAATCTTCCAATGTCCTTCTTTGTCTTCTCGTGACCCTTCTTTTCTTGTGGCTTGGACTGGTTTTTGGGAGACTGTTTGTTAATATTGCCTTTATCATACTTTGGTTGTTGCGGATTTGCAGACCCGGACTCCTATTTGTTCTGGTCCTTAAATTTCTACTCAATTTTAATAGCATATCAATAAGCATCACTAAGTGATGATATTTCCAGAAAATCCATTTCAGTTTAGATGTATCTGTGTAGATCCCCACGGTATTTCAGAACCAAATATCGTTTGGAGTATTTGATACCCATCTTGGTGTGCAAGGTATGGAAGGTATTGGTGAAATCTGGAACTACTTGGCCCCTCTCTTGCTGTAGTTTGGTCCATCTCTTGTATTGGTCCTCATAGTTTCTAACGGGGTAATACTGTTCCTTTACCGCATCCACAAAAAAATCCTAAGTGGGCTCAGCCCCATATATTCTAGACTCCTCTCTGGAAATTTTCTCCAAGTAAGTTTCCCACCAATGTTTGAAATGGGGGAGATCTTTAAGGAGTGTGAAGGTGATCTTTTCCTTGTAAGAAAAATGGTGAACAAAGAAATAACCATCTAACAAATTTAACCATTTTTCTAGGGCATCCGCATCTATCTGGCCTTCAAATATGGGAATATCAAAATTAACCTGTACCTTGAAAGAAGAGGTGCTTCCAAAGTGGTTTTTTTATGAATATGCACATGTTTCTATCGGTGGTCATTGAAGAATGTGGGAAAAATTCTCCATCATTTTGTCCCTTTGTCACGTCAGAGCTTGCTCAAGCAACAAATTGATAGGATCGTCTGCTCCGACATTTTTATTTTCTTCCTCCATGGAGGGTTTATTAGGCATGCAAGAGAGATTTTATTCAAGAGAGACAAGCTCAAGACCCAGCTTTCTATACTCAGAACTCGCCGGGGACATGCACTGAAAAACGATCAAGAGCAGCCTGCTCTGATACTATTGATCCGGATTATTTTCGGCATGAAATCAGAGTGGAGATATAACAAAAAAATATTCAGATATATTGCAAGAGAGACAACAATATAGCAAGGATATATCAGAAATATAACAATATTCATAGATATATAGTAATACACGATTTCTATTAATGAAATAAATGTACAGAGACTGTAAAAATACAGAGTGAAAGATTCACCAGAATGGTGGCAGCTTATCTCTGAGAAGAGATGTGAAGGATACTCACATTCACAAGAACATGATTACAATGAGGCTCTAAAGGCATGTTTAAAATAAACAGGAATGCCAAAAACCTAACCCTAGGAGATGAAGCGCCAAAAGTCATGTGCGCCCCATTTGGGTAAGTTAGTACATCAACTTCTCGAGGTCGTAACTTTTGCATACGATCTCTCTTTTAGGCGTATGATAGCTCGTTGGAAAGGTATTGTTGAGGAGATTAATTTTGGGGGATTAATCATCCATTTTAACATATTTGAGAAGATATATCTTGAACAACCTTCATTTAGGCCCTCAAAATGGCCCCAGAAGTTAAAAACCACTAAAAACAGTAAATTTTCTTTTCTTCCTCCATGGAGGGTTTCTTTGGTGTGAGAGAGAGATTCTCTTCAAGAGAGACAATATTTAGACACAAATTTCTATACACAGACCTCGTCGGGGACATGCACTGAAACACGATCAAGAGTAGCCTGCTCTGATACCACTGATCCAGATTATTTTTGGCATGAAATGAGAGTGGAGATATAACACAGAAATATTTAGATATATTGCAAGAGAGACAACAATATAACAGGTATATATCGTAAATATAACAAGAGTCACAGATATACAGTAATACATGATTTCTATTAATGAAATAAATGTATAGAGACTGTAAAAATACAGAGTGAAAGACTCGCTAGAATGGTGGTAGCTTATCTCTAAGAGGAGATGTGACGACTACTCGCATTCACAAGAAGATGATTACAATGTGGCTCTGAAGGTATTTTTACAATAGACTGGAATTCCAAAAACCATATACATCCAAAAACGTAACCCTAGGAGATGAACCGCCAAAATTCATGTGGGCCCGGTTTGGGTTAGTTAGTACATCAACTTTTTGGGGTCGTAACTTTTGCATACAATCTTCATTTTAGGCGTATGATAGCCTATTGGAAAGGTATCATCGAGGATATTCATTTTAGGGGATCAATCATGCCCTCGACTATTATTAAGAATCTCGATCATGAAAAAACTTCATTTAGGCTCTCAAAATGGCCCCGGATGTTAAAAACTACTAAACATAGTAAATTTTCAAAATTGCCAGAAACCTGTTTTCAGCAAGTTGGAAAAGGTGGGTGACCACCGATATCCACCTGGATCAATCCTCCCTCCTTAGTAAGAAATGGTATCCATTGCATTGAGTGTTCGGGGGAGAGGTAAAATCGTTTTCTGAATCTGAATCTTGGTGAGTTGCTTGCCTTGCTAGAGAGTTCGCGTTGCTCAGTTTGTGGAAGGCTATCACAAGAATGTGGCTAGAAGGGTTGGACCTTTTTAACCAGTCTAGATACATGATATTATTTTGTGCAAAAGTAATCTTTACACATTTTGGAGCCGCCCTTATTTTTCTAGCCCATCACAAATTTCCTTTTTTGCTTGAAATCTAAAGATGGTTTTCATATTTTCCCTCTGAGATATCAAGATCTCTGAAGCTTTATCACGCGAGCAACGATGATTATTATACTCTTGAAACGAGTCCTACCTTTTGAAAAAATGTTTCCTCTTTTGATTCTACTTCGGGATCTCGTAGGTCGGATATTATAAATCATGTAGTTCACACGTCCCGGGCCACGAAACAACGAAATCGTTTTAATTTTTCACTCAAGACAGTGACGAGGGTAAAGTTTTCCCTAACCCATGATTAAATGTTCTCGGGGTTTCGTGCCTCGGCGTCTGCCAAACACAAAATTTTATTTTCATAACCCCGATAGCCGAGAACACAAGATCCTTATTTGAGTAACCCTCGTCAAGGTTAAAGGTAAAAGCTAAACCGTAGTAAAAGATTCTTTCGGTGTTTTTCCATTCAGCATTTTGCTTTTCAAAAGTTACACAGCCCAAAACCTGACTCGCGAAATCATGATGTGGTTATAACGTAATTAATTAATCACTTAATCCAAGACTATCTTCTCTTTTAATTAAGTCATGTTATCATGATCTCGCAGTTTCGTAGCTCAGCATGTAAATCTCCCAGAAACTTATCTTCGAAGCTCCAAGTCATGATATGGCGAATATAATGATTGTAAAATTAACTGAGCCCCTAATCACAATTTTGTTTTTATTAACCAAAATCGGTCATAGCAGTCTTGGGTGTTAGAGGTTCAATATGTTTAAGTAAAATCCCCGATATAACGAGTACTGAAACATTGTTAACAGCGGTAAAACCGGATTAATTAAGATAAATCAATGAATATCCCGCGCTTTGATGTCTGCATGATTTACAAGGTAGCCTTATTGCTCCATACGCCAATTGAGATTTTAAAACCGCCAAAATTTATGACATTAATGAGGAAATAGGGAAAATCGACGGATATAAGATCGGATTTTTGTGGCAAAATTTATTTCTAAAGATGATTTGACAGAATTGTTCTGAAGGGTACCGAGTTTTTTTAATATATATAAGAGTTGTGGTTCATTATAACAAATGAATTTTCATAGCACGCAGAGTACATCATCTCTGAGTAAACTGACTCCTGTATGTATATGTGTTTCTATCGCAAAATAGCTAAAACGCAAGCTTTAGCCATGGCTCCATGCAAAGCATCCAAAGCAAATGTTGAGGTTGTAGGACAAGGCTCGGACAATTTCGCTGATACTTCACCCTGAAGTATCAACTCGGTCCCGAATTGGTCATATGTTTCAGATATTCTGCAAGAAAAATTGGTGGATTATTCCGACAACTCCAGCGACAACGAAAAAGATGATATAACCACTAAGTACAAAATAGTCATCCAATCCGGAATGCACAAAGTAGCAGCCAGGCCACGATTGCTTCCATATTATGACATGGTCTGATGGGCATTGGACCATGTCGACATACCGACCAGGACTATCATGAACGAGCAGAGAATCACCATCCGGACTTTCAGGCCGGAGCATCTACAAGCCATGTATAAGCTACCCACGACGTCTGACTACACATATGGCGCTAGGTTCTTGGACGAGTTCAAGGAGAAGGAATGCGTACAGTATGATAAAACCATGTCCAGTTTGATAAAGAATTGGGTTTCAAACACCGCGAAGTTCAGAGCTGATATCCATGGCATTTATTCAATCGCTTCTTTAGAACCACAGTACAAATATGTAGCCATGATGACATGCAGGTTGTACAGGAGAGAGGACACTTCACATTTTTTTCTTTTGTGGGTGCCCCTAATGTTTCGGGTCGCCGAAGGCAGTTTCTTTGACTGGGAAAAGATGTTTTCCGATAGCTTGACCAGTCGTGTCATAGAGTATCAGGTGCAGAAGGAGAATGGGAAGGCATATTCATTCTTCATGTCTGCATACATTATGGACGCAATTTGTTGTATGACACCATTTCCCTTAATGAGATAGAGTTGGACTTTGGTAGGATATGAACCCATACACATANCTGATTTTTCAGGGCTTCAGTCCCCCCTCATGCATTGCAATTGTTCATTCCTGACAAGTTGGCTTGTCGTGAGGTCGCTAGGCAAACAGTTATTGGTGGTGTCAGCAAAGAGCTTAAGGGATATTCAAAGAAGGTATGGACACCTTTTCCTATACATTTAAATTCATATTCTTTATTGGATTTCAGGCATGCCAAAGCTGAGGCAGCAACCCTAGAAGACCTAAATTTGGTCTCCATTGAATACAAGAAGCACGATCCACAAAGGGTCGTGAGCAATCATTTGGCCAACTGCGGGCTCAGGAGATTTGAGCACGAGAATTCACCCTCGGATGACATTTTCTGAGGCACAAGGTCATATGCCAAGATACTACCTTGGATACAAACCTTGACACCTGAGGAAAGAGACGATGTTCTGAAGTTTCAGGAACATCGACGTAGTTGTCTTCCCGCGGTATTGTGAGGCGAGGGTCCGGGTACTTCGGAGGAAAAATAGAAGGATGCCAAAGGCTCTAAGGATGCGACTCTAGATCAAGGAAAATACTAGGACGAGGGGGAGCAAATGAAGAGTCCCAAAATAGAGATAAAAAATCCAAGCCCATCGAAGAAGCAGAGTCTGGAAGTAGAGATAAAGACTCCAGACCCATCGAAGAAGCAGAGTCCGGTCGCTACTCCGGGAAAATCAGCGAAGCAGATCAGAGAACCTATCACATCAGTTACCCCCTTGCAGTCGACGCAAGGAAATATCGATAAAGGATGGATATTCAATGAAGAGATGAGGCCCATAAGGGTAGAATAACTCCATCTGAATGAGTTTTTCTTCGATAAGAAGAGAAAGGTAGTAGTAAAAAGGGAATTCTTCCAGGAAGGAGAGTCGACTGCCAAGAAGTATAAAGTTATAACTAATGGAAGGGACAAAAAGAATGAGCAATTCTCTACTGAAATAGAAGGGACACTAGGAGCATATGCCTCGATGAATCAATTTTCATCCGGGCTCTTAAAAAACCAACTTAAAAGAAAAAATCGCCTCATTAGGACCCTTGAAGCCAGACTGGCCATAGAAACAGAGACTGCTAAAGACCAGGCGAGTGTAGGAATAGAGCAGGCCAAATTGGCCAATAAAAATGAGATAGAGCTTCTCAAAACCAAGCTCGAGCAAGCACAACTGGTGGTCTGGGATGGTCGAATGAAAGAGAGCCAACAAAGGGATTTGATCGAACAACTACATGCTAGGGTGGATATTGTTGAGAACAGAATTATAAACATCGAGATGTTCAAATCCCAGGCAATCAAGATTTGGAGTAGAGTTTCTGCAGCACAGCGAAATTTGCTTGCCAAGGTAGAAGCAATGCAGGACAATTGTTTGCTAGTCAATCAGGTTTCCGAGAACTTATCTACCAGAGAAAGGGATGTCGGAGTAGCTCGGGTCGCCTTCCAAGAGGCTGTGATAGCCACGAACAATAGGGTTTCGGCAGGTACTCCCAGGTTCACCATTTCAGAGCAAACCAGAGGAAACATTCTATTAAAGGAATGGGAGCATAACATCGCCGAAGGCAAGCAACAATCCAAAAAGATAACCAATTCCCTAGAGGAGGACTTTAGTTCTATAGACGGCGAACTACTAGGCATTGACAGTGGAGGTAATACCAAGACGTTGATGCAAATGAATGTGGAAAAGATATCGCTTGATCTGAAGGAAAAAGAAGAAAGAGATTTGGCCAATATTTCTCAGATGACTATGGTGGACATAGTCCAAGTAGATAAATGCATGATTAAACCCAACGCGCAATTATGCACCATCGACATCATAGATGGACAGATGGAATATAGACTGCATCAATTAGCCCGAGAATGTTACTTCTTTGAAGCCAGCTGTCAAGTAGAACCATCGCGGCTAATATATCAACTAGTTGAAAGATGTGTCGCCTGTACCAAGCACGTGCAAGGACAAACATCTGGTACCAAGTGAAGACAGAGAGGAAGGAATGGAGTGATTTCTCTTCCCTCTATCATAACCAAAATTTTGTAACGATTGAGATTCTATCACATTTGTAAAATTGTATAAATAGACCACAAAAAGAGATAAACATGGCTGGACCTTTTTGTGTCGATTGTAATAGAGTTTTTTACATTTGAGAGTTAATACAAAGCAAATCTGAATATTCTCAATTCTGTCACAATTGTGTTACAAGTTTGTTTTCTTGTATCTCATATTTCGTTTCATTTTATATTCCTAACTGATGTGCTTCATTATAATTTATTACGACCACTACTATAGCGAATGAATTTTGGTTTTCTGTAATTGTTTACTATTTTTCCTCTGTACCAGCTATCAGCGGGTGTAAGACCAGTCCACATTTTCAAAATTCTACACATATTCTCTGTTACATTGGTTATTTCCTTATAGTTTTCCTCTTCTGTTTATACGTAGGATTCTTCCTTGATAGGATCCTTACACCATAGACAGCTAAATGTTTTTCTCCCACCCCATACCTTTTATTAAAATATAACTCAGTTATGGGAAAGAGCCTTTGATTTGCATCCCTATTTTATTCCTGAAACCATAAATTCTCTTTTATACGATTAAATTGAGACAACATTTAATCTCTCTCTGGAAATTTTCCTACTTTTACTGTTCCTCCATGACTGTCCCTGTACCAACACAGCCCAATATCAAAAAAGGATTATCAAATCAAACACACATCGCCTTAAACATTTTTTACACTATTCTTAAAACAGCTACTACCCTAGTTGAACTTGAACATTCATGGGCAGCCATTGAACAAGATATAACTATCCAGGAACAGTTGGAAGCTAGACAATGCCAACGCAGAAATCTTCCTTAGTTTCCTTTTCCGAAGGTTGACGTTTCTCCCTCTTCCATCTTTTACCCACTTGCAGATGCCTAGACACTTTACTTCTAATCCTTAAGTACAGACTATGGAACAACATCTTTCTGGTGCTGTTGTCGAGGACCAAAGTTACGAAATATTTTTTCCTGGGAAAAAGAGATTTGTTTTTCGTTGAAAGTGTTACCCTTTGATAGTGAACAAAGAGTACACACCTTTTAAGGCTTTCTAATCTTTCACTTGGTGACTCCATAAGAAATAAAATGGCATCCGGTCGGAGGAATACTAGACAAGACCCAGATGGTAAGCGGATTACACTCGTTACCGATCCCAAAAAGATTCTAAAGGCGAGAGGCTCTCTTAAGCCAACCGCTGCAGTTTACAAACTTAAAAACCCACCACTAAAGACTAAGAGTTCTTCTGAACCCTCAAATTCGCTCAGTCCTCTTTTTGATACTAAAGTTTCAATGCCAAACTGCTCCGAAATTAGGAGTGAGATTCATCCGACAATCCCCTTAGTACACAAAGGAAAGGGCCCTATTGAAAGTTTGTCG
>JASDQU010029668.1:14469-25587 GCA_032191745.1 Picea mariana | reverse complement strand
TCAAAACCTTAAGGACTGCTTTAGCTATCAACCTTGATTTGACTGATGCACAGACAACCAGGTTGCAATAACTTAATGAATTGGATGAAAAAAGACTAGATGTCATTCATCAGACAACTATGATTCAACAACAAAGATCAAAATGGCATGACAAAACTATCAAGCATAAGCAATTCCAAAAAGGTAATTGGGCCTTACTGTATGATTCTTGGTTTAAAGAATTTCAAGGAAAACTATGTACAATATGGCTTGGACCTTATGAAGTGGACACTATTTTCCCAAATGGAACAATAAGGCTCCTCACAATCAATGACTCTAAAACACCGTTACTTGTGAATGGTCATCAGCTCCGTTTGTACCAGTGCCCTATTTCCAAAAAAGATTTTAAGGCCACATGTGTGGCAGACTCTCATTACCTCTTTTTAGAAGGGCCTCCTACCCCTCATTGCAATTAATTCTTTTGAATCTAATTCCTTTAGTATTAGATTAGATTTCTTTTACTAATAATCCCTGTCAAGGAATGGCATGTTACAATTGATTTTTGCAGATTCTCGATCAAAGAAAAGGCCTACCAAGAAAGGACAATCTTACTTCAAGAAGAAACAAGCTTCATCTTGTGAAACACTACTTCCCTTTTTCCCCATTGCCGAAACACCATTGTTCCACAATTATTCGCCCTTTTTCCCATCGCTGAAACACCACTGTTCAACAACTTTTTGTCTTTTTCCCCATTGCTGAAACACCATTGTTCAACAATTTTTCGCCTTTTTCCCCATTGTCGAAACACCATTGTTCTGCAATTTTTCGCCATTTTCCCCATTGCTGAAACACCACTGCTCAACAACTTTTTCACCTTTTTCCCCATTGCCGAAACACCATTGTTTCACAATTCTTCGCCCTTTTTCCCATTGCTTAAACACCACTGTTCAACAACTTTTTGCCTTTTTCCCCATTGCTGAAACACCACTGTTCAACAATTTTTCGCCTTTTCTCCCATTGCCAAAACACCATTGTTCAGCAATTTTTCGACCTTTTCTCTATTATTGAAACACCACTACTCAGCAACATGTTGCCACTGCTGAAACACCACTTCCTCAGCAGTATTCTGCAACATCACTCTTCAGCAAACATTTCTCTATTCTTTCCCTATTGCTGTAACACTAACTTTTCAGCATTCCCTGTCAATAAGCTCTTGTGCTCTCATACTACATTTTGTCCTTCCACTAAACAAATCCTTGATACAATTTCTCTAACAAATCAAAAGTCTCCCCCATGGCTACTGCAGAACTATTATGGACAGGCACTATATTTTATTTGAAGTACGAATCAAAGGTNTGAGGTATGTAAACTTTATATGTAAATACAATTGAACTATGGTTAATGAGAAGATCCCAACTCATTATTATCACTCATGTAAAATAATTTATTTTAGTCGTACTTGAGGGGGGGGAAATATCGAAATCTTATACCATCATTTCACACGAACCGACCACCGTCATTCTTTTTTTTACCATCCTTTCGTTTGTTTCACCACCATTTGCATGCCTTCACCCAAAAAACTTACTCTTCTCAGAAGCGGTTACTTGACCCTCTGACGGTGCATTTTATTGAGTTGTTAGCTATGGGAGGCCCTGTTATACGGTACGAACCCGCCACGACAGCCCTGTTAGAACTATATCCAGAAGTCTATCAAATTTTTCTACAGGCAGGATGGTTGGGTTATTTTCAGAGGCTCCAGGGATTTGATCAACAACAGGTTCTTCAATTTTCTCTAAATCTTCAGGAAGATTATTCCATTGTTCAAGGGGTTCGGATTCCAGTTACAGAGGATGATATAGCACAGGTTTCGGGTCTCCCTGTTACTGGCATTCGTTGGTTCAGCCGCAAACACATCATTCTTAATGCCCAGTAGGATTTCCTCTTGCCAGGGGAACAAATTGAGCCTAAAGGTCGGGGTGTTCGACTTAGCTCGTTGTCGCCTCCTTGGCCGAAAGTTGCAGAGTTTGTCAAGCACTACCTTACCTGTAAAGGTCAATACCAGGTAGTCTACCAGTACGATTTTATCTTGTTGTCTCATTTACGACATGCTAGATTGGTGAATATTCCCTATTATCTGCTCGGATGTCTTAGAAATATGTCGCATTACTGTAAAAAGGCTAAAAATCCCGTCCTTTCCCTCACTCATCATCGTCTCGCTCAACTCCTTATCCAAAAGGGTTTTTCCCAACAAAATCCTCTCCTAAACAACCCACCCATAGACCCCCAAGAAGTTGTTGAACATCCTGAAAATCTTCAGGAACAACAACCAAAAAACCCTCCAGATCCTTCAGAAGTACCTAACAGTCTGCCTACAGACCCAATTAATCCAATTAACCTTCCTACCATACCAAGCCGACCCCACATCTTACCAGAATCATCCACTCCTACCGTTCATATCCTTAGTGATGATTCTAAACCAGACAACTCTCCTTGCCCCATCACTGAGGAAAAACCCCCACGCAAACGAAAGTAAATTCCTCCTTTCCCCTCCTTTTTACAAAGAAAATGAACAAGGACCTCAACAAGATCAACCACTACAGCCACTACCCTAAACCCCCAACCCATCCGACTAAAACCCTGTACACCTCCACCCTCCCAAATTCTGGAATTTTTACCCATTCCACCCATGGGCACTGAAACACAATAACCAGAGGCCCAGTGTACTACGACATCATCCTTTTCAAATCAAGTAGCTGAAACACAAGAACCAGCTACTCATCAAGTAGTTGAAACACAAGAACCACCTACTCATTTAGTAGCTGAAACACAAGAACCAGCTACTCATTCAGTAGCTGAAACACAAGAACCAGCTACTCATTCAGTAGCCGAAACACAAGAACCAGCTATAGTTGTTACACAAGAACCAGCTACAGCTGAAACACAAGAACCAGTTGCTAATATTGTTGCCGAAATACAGGAATCAGATGCCCAAGGTGCCGCAACACTAATTTCTCTACATCAAGAAGCTGAAATACAAGAATCAGCTGCCGATCCTATGGCTGATCCAAAAGAATCAGCTAGTGCGATTGTGACTATTACACAAGAACCAATCACCCCTCTTTATATATCCTTGAAATATCAACAACCAGAACCAACAATGGCCTCTATCTTACAAGAAAATGAGTTCCTAAGGTCTGAACTGGAAGCCTACAAGCAAGAGCTAGTCATGGTAAAGGAAGCCTACGAGAAGGAACTTAAATTGTACACCCTGGCTCGCATAGCGACCATGACAGAGGAAAATACAACAAAGAATTAGTGTAGAGAGTATATGTGCAGTCAATGTGGGGACAACTATTATCAAGCAGGATACAAAGTAACTCAAATTCCAATGCCAGGAGATTCCCCTGCACCTACGACTTTTGCAGTCAAAGAAGAAAACCCTGTTATTACACAAGAACCAACAGGACCTTCCAAAGTTCAAAATGAACCATGGCCTACAACAATTGCCACATATGAAGCCCCTGTTTTTGTTAATAAATCCATACAAACACTGCCTATTGATGAATCTGCCCCTTCTAGCCAAATCAATACCCACACTCTTGTGGAACAAGCCACTCAGACCCTACCTCAGCCTATCACTTGTGATGCTAAAACACAAACTCAACCATGGGATGAGCAGGAAATAATGGACAAATGGAAAAAAGAGTCTGCTATTACACAAGATAAAAGCTTGCAGAAGCACAGACTACTCTAGATAAACCACATCTATTCAAACTGGGAAGCTTTGGAGAAAACACACCAAGAATCTCGTGCCCATAAGAAGCAGAATAAAGAGCTAAAAGGAAAATTTCTCCTGATGTTTGACTTGGCACAAAAGTTGTTGGCTGCAAGGAAACCATCCTCCAATTACTCTCTTTTCCTAATGGAAGGACTTACATTCTTTCAGATTAACTCAATCAGAGAAGGCAGACCCCATGCGGTATTAAATCCAGCAGATTTTGTTAGAACCTTTGCAGAAGCCTCTACTATGGATCAACACCTCCTTTGTGAGGTATATCTTCATAATGAGGCCATCCCTGAGAACCGACAGCTTAACCTTAACCCTCTTGTCGATGATATCCAGATTCGGGCACTCACCTCCTTTATTAACAATCAGATTATATGGCAGAATGACTTCCTAGCTGCCAAGCATAACGAGGATAACTGCCTTCTCTGGATATGGCCAGAACCACAGAATGTTGCTACCTTTGTTGCATAGTACTATCAGTTTTTGAAGAAATCAGGGATGATTCAATATATTCGGCAACTACAAACAACAGTACTTCAAGATTGTCAACAGTTCATTAAATCCACAGAGATCGCTGCCCTACAAGAAAATAACATGTTTTGGCAACAATCTGCTGAGAAAAGACAAGAACACAACCCCTTTAGCCCCACCAATCTTGAGACAGCAATCTCTCGGGTACCTAGCTACATCAAATGTGTTCAGCAATGTGCTGAAAGCTGGATAGGTTATCAGTTTCATTTTCCTATTCTGTGGATGCTAGCAGAGAAATATCAAGTTCATCATAAGTTTCCCAAGAAGGCCGAAACAGCAGCTTGGCAAAGGCTACAACATGTTCAAGGATTCAGAGCTCCAACAGACAGCACTTTCCACAGCTACTGCTTAAGTAACTTGCATGCTCATAGTCGGTATTCAGATTCTGATTCAGATTGAAGTTGCCTGAGGACATGCAACCTTTTAAGTTGGGGGGGATGTTAGGACCCTATAATGTACCTTTTTGTTCATACTTTTTTCTACCATTACATCATTTTTCCACTCACATTTAAGCTTACATTATCACCTTACCCTATCTTTCCAAAGGTATATAACGTCTCTTCTCTTTGCTATATGTTTAATTTGTTTTGCATATAATTTTACATTACTCTCATACTTAACCATCGATCAGAAATATATAAGTGTTGAAACAGTTCGAACTGCATATTATCGTTGTTGTTTGAAGGCTCGTTGCTGAAACAGTCAAAAGCATGCAAACCCCATGGCTGAAACAGTCTGTGGTCTACGATGTTGAAACAACAATTCACACAACAGGAAGAAGTTGTTACACTGAACACAACAGCCGCACCTTGAGCCAGAATTAACCATCGTTGTTGCTTGAGACCACGTTGTTGAAACAGTCAGAAGAAAAATCTCATTGTTGAAACAACCCATGATTTGTGATGCTAAAACAGTAAACAACAACATTGACAAGAAGATAAATAAAGAAGTTGTTACACCAGCTGCAACAGCTACACCTCACTCAACACCATTTCAACTATTGTGATAGCATTCTGTTATGAGAGACCAGGATATCTTATTCCAGTATAGAGATCATATATGACTAAGAATAGGATTTAGATGTGCACATGTAATGTGATGATCAAATTGTATCGGGGGGATTCTCCTCTTTAAATAAGGGGAAATCATCATTAGGGGGATCATCTAGGCTAAGCAAGGAATTACAGAGAATGACGTGTTTACTTCAGACATTGTAACATGATATAGTTGACAGATGAATAAAAGATTATTCTGAGCATTCCTTCTTAGTTCCTTTCGTTTCTGGGGAATCTTGTGAGAAGGGAGGGCCCACCTTCTTCACAAGATTCACCCATTAGTTCTATAGTGTGTTAGTATTATTTTTGTTCATGCCTTGATTAAATTCTATTTTGCTTAAACTCTACTTTACTGAACTCTGTTTTGTTGAAACTCTGTTTTACTGATTGTTACATTGATTTCATATAATTCATGCTTGGGTGACTGTTAATCATTCTAGTTAGCAATCATGTTTGGTGAATTTATGAAAGCATGATAATTAGAGACAGGTGTTGAAGATTCTTGCTTGGGGAATAGGGTCATGTTCTCTGTTAAGAGATAGTTAGCCTTCAGTGCGTGTCAATTATTTCGATTAGCAATGAGTTCATGAAAGTGTGATGATCGGAAACATGTGTTGAAGATTCCTGCTAGGGGAATAGGGTCATGTTCTCTGTTACAGAATAGTTGGTCTTTCCTTTTGCAGTATCTTGAAAGATTTCTTTCCTAGGTTGTTATTTCTTAATGTAATCCATGATTCTTTGGATAATTATTTCTTTAAACTTTGAACTCTGCAATATGTAGGTTTCTTTTATGTAATTCAAAGTAGAACTTCAGTTTGTTCAAGGCAAGGTGTGATTAATTTACTTTTACTACAACTCTAGATTGCTTTTGAGATTGAGCATATACAGTGTGTGATTGCCTTTGAAATAAACAGACTTCCCTGGGTTGATCATTTATGTAGAACT
This sequence comes from Picea mariana, assembly GCA_032191745.1. NCBI lineage: Eukaryota > Viridiplantae > Streptophyta > Pinopsida > Pinales > Pinaceae > Picea > Picea mariana. The sequence goes on along the minus strand of JASDQU010029668.1, from coordinate 19,290 downwards.
TGATTGTTTAGTTAAATAAGCAATTACAGTGACCAACAATTGTCTCAGACCATATAGTGACATTTTTAGCTTGCAGACTAGCTCTTTATTTCCCTTCACTACAAATCCTTCTAGTTGCTTCATGTAGATTTCTTCTTCCAGATCCCCATGTAGGAATGTTATCTTCACATCCATCTTTTCTATTTCAAAATCAAAAGAAACAACAACATATAAAATAAATATAATAGAAGTTAACTTGGAAACAAGAGAAAATGTTTCACCAAAGTCCATTACGCCTACCTAGGAATAACCTTTTTCTACTAACCTAGCTTTGTATTTCTTCACTTTTCCTTCTGCATTCAACTTCTTCTTAAACACACATTTGTTTCCAATGGCCTTTCTTCTAGTTAGAAACTCAACTAGATTCCATACCTCATTCTTATCCAAGCCATCCATCTCTTCAACCATGGCCTTCTTCCAGAGTTTATTATCCTCTGAATTCACTGCTTCCCTGATAATTCTCGGATCATCATCAATAATAGATAAAGAAAAATTAGCATGAAAATTAGGTGGACTATACCTTTATGGTTTCCTTCTTTCTCTCATTGATCTCCTCAATACTAGAGTATGAGTTTCTTCTTCTTCTTCTTCATGTTCTTCCATTGGTTCAGATTTTGCATCATCCAACTCAAACTCTATTTTCTCAAGTTCTTCATGCCTTGGTAGGGATTCTTGTTTGGGAACATCTTTAACCTCTCTAAAAACAACATCTCGACTATAAACAATATTCTTATTTTCTGGGTTCCAAATCTTATAACCTTTCATACCATCTTTATAACCAATAAAGATAAACGTTTTATCTTTATTATCCAGCTTACTCTTGTTTTCTTGTGGAACATGTATATAAGAATCACATCCAAACACTCTGAGATGTCCAAGAGAGGGTTTCTTACCAATCCATACCTCATGCAAATTTTTTTTCACCAACACTGACAAGGGTGATCTATTTACCAGGTAACATGAAATACCCTCTAACTATACCCAGAATCCATGTCCTAACCCAGCACCACTAAGCATGCTCCTTGATTTTTCCATCAACATCATGTTCATCCTTTCTGCAACCCCATTCTATTGAGGTGTGTATGGAGTAGTCTTATTCCTTGCTCTACCGTACTTCTTACAAAACTCTTCAAATTCATTCCCATAGAATTATCCACCATTATCTGTCCTCAATGTCGATGTTTGGGAAACATCGGAAAGACATTATACTCGATTAATACTTAATAATATGAGAAAAAATATGTGTGTCTATTGTTGTTGGAGACATTATACTTGATCATTTAATTCATTCCCACCATCATCTCTCTCACACGTGGGAAGTGATCTAAGGAAGATATTGAAGTTTCTAATTAGTTTAAATTTAATTACTTAGTGATGTTATAGAGTTTACTAAAGTATTATCGTTGGAAGTAATTACCACTTGTGGAAAATTGTTCTTGTCTAATGTAACACTAGAAAATAAACATGGTTAGCCATATGACATCGAGTATATGATGGATGTGTATTGGTCATAGTAGAAGATGTATCATTTCGAGGGTCACTATATATAGTTGTGCACAAGATAAATTGATCTCCTCTAGGAGATGCTTTTGGTTGCTCTTGTTTCTTGTTTCAAGCAGGCCATAGATAACATCTCTAAGAAGGAGCCATGATGATAGTCGCAGGAAGAAACATTAAGAAAGACTATCTAGACATAGATTTGTGCACATCCATGTGATGTTGAAGAGAGGAGGTACAAATGTTATCATAGGGTATTGTATGTCATGCATAAGATATTCGAGTTTTCTGCGGGAAATTGGATAGTCTCATGATGACATGTTGTATCTATTAGAGAGCCACCCATCGGCTTTGGATGCATGTTGTGAAGTCATTATGGATTTATTGTGATGTATAGATTCGTGTGTCCGATAGTCAATGATCATGAGCTTGTGTGGATGGAGACAGTGTTAGAGTATGTGTCGAATATAATACCTTCCTCATTAAGAGGGAGTGTTGAGGTTTTATGTAATTTCATAAGTTATTCTTAAGTGTTAATGTTTCAGAGTCGAGCTAAGATTCTCCATGGATTGGTCATGGTAATTTGACTAATGGAGAATGGCCATGAAATAATATTCTAAGGACATAAGACTCAAAGTGTGTGGCTTTCAACATTTGAAAGGAATAAAATTCTTCCTATGGCATAGATGGAAACCTAATTAGGAAGAATGCTTTGTGTAGTCATAGAACACTTCGTTGAGAATGTGACAACTGCAGGATACTCAGTTTGTAGATTGAAGAAGGATTTATATGGATTAAAGTAGGCACCCAAATCATGGTATGGAAGGATTGAAAATTTTCTTACAATCTTAGGATTACTTTCTGAAGATCTCGGGATGATGCATTAATTTCTAAATATCTTGGGATAATGCATTACTTTTTTGTCCCGAGGTATGGTAGAGACAGGATGAGATCTTTTTGAATCAAGGGAAGTATATAGCAGAAATCCTAAAGAGGTTCAAGATGTTGGATTGCAAGGTAATGGCTACACCTATGGTATCAAATCTGAAGTAGTTGCAGGATACGACTTCAGAGACTGTGGATGTTACTTTATACAGGGAGATGGTAGGTTCATTGATGAACATGAAGAACACTAGACCGGATATATGTTTTGATGTGAACACCTTGAGTCAATATATGGAGCAACCTAGGTAGGTTCATTTGGTTGCAACAAAACATGTGATGAGGTACCTTAAGGGTACATTGGATTATGGTCTCAGATATGTGACAGACCATGAGTTTGGGTTATATGGATGTTCGGATTCAGATTTCACTAGTAGTATTCTTGATTGGTAGAGTACTTCAGCATATTGCTTCAGTCTAGGATCCAGTATGGTTTCATGGAGCAGTAGGAAGTAGTTGTGTGTAGCACTCAGAATGGCTGAGGCATAGTATGTGGTGGCATGTGCAAAAAGTTGCAAAGTAATGTGGCTTCGGGAATTGTTTAATATTGGACTGAATTTGACTTGTAGGTAAGACCTACAAGAATAGGATGATGAGACTTGTTTTGGAGGACAAGTGATGAAGTCAGCAGAGGGAGCCGAAAAATCAATTCCAGAGGGATATGGGTACTACAGTAAGGAGCAGGAGGCTCCTCTAGATGCAGGAAGCAGTCATGTGTGGCACTCAATACAGTTGAAGTTGAGTATGTGGCAGCATGTGCAGCAAGTCATGAATCAGTGTGGCTTTGTAAATTGCAGACTATTGGAATGAATTTGACTTATAGGTAATACCTACAAGAAGAGTATGATGAGACTTGTTCTGGAGGAAAAGTGATGAAGTCAACAGGTTGAATATTTATTTGATATTCAGTGCTCAGGAGGGAGTTGGATGGTCAGTTCCAAAGGGAGTTGGCTACTACAGTAAGGAGTAAAAGGCTCCACTAGATGCAGAAAGTAGTCATGTGTGGCACTCAATACGGATGAAGATGAGTATTTGGAAGCATGTGCAGTAGCAATGTGGCTTTGAGAACTGTTGTTGGGTTATTTGGTCTCAGAATGGAGGCGACTTTCATTTGGTGTGACAACCAGAGTTTCATGAATTCATCAGAGAACCCTGTGGTCTATGACAGGATGAAGCATATTGAGATCAGATATTACTATATCAGGGATATGTTAAAAAAGGGAGAAGTGAGGCTCCAGTTTTGTGACTACAGAGGATTAAGTTTTGGACATGTTTACCAAGCAGCTGTAGAGGATGAAGTTTGAGTACTTCGGGGACAAGCTTGGTGTGGTCCCTCTTTAGAGGGATTGTTCTCATCCATCGTGAAAAAGGGCTAGCACTGAGACATGTAGAACTCATACAACATGGAAAAGGGTTGGCACTGAGTGTTCTCATCCAACATAAAAAATGAATGACACTGAGATAGGTGGAACTCATTTAGCATGAAAAATGGCTGGCACTAAGTGTTCACATCCAACATGAAAAAGGGTTGGCACTGAGACACGTGGAACTCATACAACATGAAAAATGGTTGGCACTGAGTGTTCTCATCTAGAATGAAAAAGGGATGGCATTGAGACAGGTGGAACTCATCCAACATGGAAAAGGGTTGGCATCGAGACAGATGGAACTCATCCATCATGAAAAAGGGTTGGCACTGAGTGTTCTCGTCCAGCATGAAAAAGGGTTGGAACTGAGACAATTGGAACTCATCTAGAATGAATAAGGGATGGCACTGAGTGTTCTCATCCAGCATGAAAAAGGGTTGGCACTGAGAGAGGTGGATCTCATCCAGCATGAAAAATGGTTGGCATTGAGACAAGTGAATCTCATCCAACATGAAAAAAGGCTGACAGTGAGACCAAGGGTTCACGTGATCAGGTAATGATGCACTGTAGGGTAGTGGATGTCTTGGGGACATGTTGTAGTTATTTGAGAACAACCCACGGGCCTTCGATGCATTGGTTGTGAAGTCAAAAGGGTGCACATGATGAGGTACAAATGCATTGCGAGTAATGGATGTCATGGTGACATGTTGAAGCTATTTAAGAGCTACCCACAGGTAATCTTCACAGGTAATCTTGGAAAAATGTAGAATGTCTCCCTCGTTGAGAGGAAGTGTTGATGTTTGGGCAACATCGGAAAGACGTTCTACTAGATTAATAATTAATAATATGATTATTAAACAATATTATTAACGTAATAATATATTTATAATATAAAGTATAAATATATATAATAAAGTATAAAGTATAAATATAAAGTATATTTATATTATATGTATAATATAATATAAAGTATAAA
>JASDQU010029667.1:11106-28729 GCA_032191745.1 Picea mariana | reverse complement strand
TTTGTGAATGACAGATTTCTCTTCTTCATAAGTTGAATTATTAAGTATAAGTTTTTGCATAACAGGTTTCCCTTATTGCAGAGATTTATAAATCATATAATTGTTATGATTTTTTATGTCTTGTTTGTCCTGTAAACAAATAAAAGAGCAGTACAACCTATCGTTTACAAGAAGCTTCTGGATCATCCGGTGCGAGTTTCCTTCCTCCGACCAGCTTCGAAGTCATCATACACAGGATAAATTTGGAGCGTTTCCAGGTCAGTTTTTTGTTTAGTATCTTATTAGTAGTTTAGCTTGGATATAAGTTTAGTTAGATATATATGTGTGTTTAGTATATTAGATCACTTAATTTCAGTGAGTTCTATTTCTTGTTCATAAAATTATAAAAATCAAAAAATATCTCTAACTGTCTTAGGGCAGAAAGCACATGAGTTTTACAGGTTTTATTTAAATCTGCCAGTTGTAGATATTGTATATTTGTGAATAAGTTATAGTACAATAAGCTAATTAGTAGAGTTAGTATAGTAGTAATTAGTAGATTGTATATATATAGTTATTAGAGTAGTTTAGTTCTGTTTTAGTTTTAGTTTGTTTTAGTAGTTAGTTTTAATTAGATTACTGTATTAGTTTGTCTTAGTGTTAGTAATATTTTGTTTTATTTATTGTTAGTTAGTTTAGTTTCTTGTATTTAGTTTTAGTTAGTTTGTTTAGTTTTAGTTTGATTAGTTAGTTTAGATTGGTTTTCTCTTTTGTTTTCTCAGGACCTTAGAATGGCCAACGGAGCCGTTAAACCCGTCAGGGTGGTTCATTCTAAATGGCTTGGGTTATTAGACAACCCCGGACCGGTTCCACTCTCTCAGTTGACGGACGTTCAATTTCGCCTGTCAACAGTACGTCAACTTAATCTCTTGAGCCTTGTATTTATATATGAGTAATGGGGTTTAGGCATGGGATGATGGTAAGAAGTAAGAATCTTTAGGTCATTTTTGCATACATGATAAAACCCTTAGTACTAGTCCGTAGAAGGGATTTCCCACCCATAACAGTCACCCTGATGATGAATTTACAAGCATGTAATCAGGCCCTCAAAATCATCTTTTGCCTGAGAAAAGTGATTTCTTTCCTCCTCTGTAAGACTAATTTTTAGAAGGATGTCGCAGGCTACGCATAGTGTACAGTGCGAAAATCAAATATTTATGCAAGTTTCTCTATAGCTAGCCTGCGGGATTTCGATAGGCTGCTATATAAGCAGGGTGCGACAGCGTTTAAAATGCAAAAGTGGAAAGGGGTTCAAGAAGTTTCTATAAGGGGAATCTTCTGGAATGTGAGGTGGCATCCGTATGGTTACGATCCTACTGAATTCTCTGATCTGGTGGGATCATCCTCATCCCTTTAACCACTTCAACTTCTCCTATATAATAATGGGATTCTCATGGAAAAGGTTAAGCATAGTTAAGAAAAGTTGAGCAAAGGATTGTTGGAAGAATAGGTTGGATATTGTGTGAAGAATACTATTTCAGTTGATGTTTGAGGTTTGCATTCGGCCATCAACCTTTTGAATATCACCTTCATGCAAACTCCAAAATGAATATATGTGTGTGTTGGAATAAAGGACCACTAAAAGGGAACTTGCGACATCAAGGCATTTCGGTTGTATCTTCCACTTTCATTCAATATAATACAGTGGCATGTTTCTTTCCCATAAAATTATTCTCATTTTATTACATGACTCCTTGATCACATGTCTAAGTTTTCATTGAATCTATCATAGTTTCTTTCACTTTGGTTGGTTTATGTCATTGCAGACCTAGTTTCACAAGAGCACCAGAGAAAAGAGGGAATAACAAAGATATAAGGAAGCGATCTCAAAGGTAAGCCATCAATTCCTTCTTTGACACTTAGATCATTGATTATAACTTAGGGCAAGCATCATGTCCTGTCCTGTTTTGTTCTAGATCTAGGTGGATCTAGGGAGATTAGTTTATGTCTGCATTTACCGATTTATCCTATAACAAAATTGGTGACTCCACTAGGGATACAACTTGATTGTGGTTTTTTGTTGGCCATTTGTTTTTACCTACTCTTTTTTATTTGAATTCAATCTCTGAGTTTGTGGGAGATCCATTCAGACTCTCTAATTTTGAAAGTTCACAGAGATTTTTTACCTTTTTCTCAAATTTCCTTGATTTTTAGACATGTATGCATTGCACCCTATACCTAGCTTGCGGAAATATTCAATTTGCGCACCCTATCTATTTTATTCAGTGTGTACTTTCCACACTCTATCTATTTCTGGCCTATGGAAACTCTAGATTTCCACACTATAATATGTTGCTAGCCTGTAGCGACGTCTGTGAAATTTTTGAGTGGGGTTTTGGCCTTTGTTGATGCCCAGTTTTTGCTTTAGTCAGCTGGGGGGGACTTTTTTAGCCATTGTTTGACTATTTTCTCATGCTTAACATGTTGTTTATTGGTTTTCGGAGATCGAACACCTCTCTTATTCATTTTCCAGTTTTCATTTTTTTTTTTTAACAATAAGGGTATAATCTTTGAGCTTGTATCTGAGTGCTTGTTCGATTAAAAATCTTGGATTGGATTTGAAGTTTTGGATTGATTATGTATTAGGGATTGATTGATGATTGAGAGGTTGTTTCTTCATTTGCATTTGAGGGAATAATTTCTCATCATTTTTTATTTTTTGTCTTCATTGAAAGTTTGATTTGGGTGCTTGTTGAAGGTATAAATTTTCTTGGATTTCTTGTCTTTTCTCTATCATGCCCTTGGTCTGGTCTTAGAAAGGAAGAATTTGAAGTTATCCATCCTTTTGAATAATCATACATAAGAAAATTTATTGCATTTAAGCGAAGAAAACATTGACGAACTTCAGTGTTTATTGGTTGTTTGAAATTGTGTTCATTTAAATAAAAAGGAAGTATATTTTGTTGTTTACATCATTCCAAAAACACCTTCTCCCTGCTATAGATAGAATTCATTGAACAAATTTTGCATCATTAATTTCTATTTGCATATTGTTGGGTCAAGGTATTACACATCGGTTTCATTCCCGTCTCCCTCTTGAATAACAACAACCTTTAAAAATATTGTGAAAATCTAAAGCTTAACTAGTAAATTTTTCTAGGGCTCTTTTAAACCAATATTAGCTAGGCTAGAGCTTTGGAATAGGTAGTGAGACACACTCTCCAAAGCAAAAAACATACAATAGAATCTTGTGATAGGGAGTGTAAAATTCCATTTGCAACATTTTGTCCTAGGAATCCCTTCTCACACAAGGGTCAAACCTAAGGTCGCATTGAGATTGGCAGAGTTACTCACCCTGCTTTGTTGATCTTGGTGTAGAGATTGCGCATATTATGGGGTTCACTTGAAGGTATACCCACAATGATGATTGGAAGCCTCTCAAGTTTATTTCAGGCTAGATACCCTTCCCTTGCATGTGAATCAGACCATTGACTATCTCCCCAGGCATCATTGTTGTTTTTGGTAGCCTTAGTTGTCTATATTCTTAGGGTCTTACACAAGGTGACTGTGGAGGGGCAATTCTTGATGGTACCTAGAATTGATGTTAGCCAGACTCACTCACCCTCCTTTGAGGGTATACCCACTATTATGTGTGGGATCTTGAACCAGGGTGTAAGTCTGTTAAGTAGGTCATCAACGTAAATTTTCCACCCTCGCCCAACCCCTTCTTGTCTTGACTTCACGACATTGGATTTCATCACCAACTAGTGACTTCGAAACAAGAAGGTTTTGTTGTCTTGGTTTTCATTCCTAGATTCTACTAGCGAGTGTTGTTTTTTTACATATTTGGCCATAGATGTTTTCCGTAAAATTTTTGATGAGGCCAACATTGACCCTCCATGTCGTTCACGTAGGATGTAAGGACTACCTCCGGAAGATCTAGATGTTTCCCAAACCTTGCTCCCTAATCCACCATAGGAATCTCCTAAACAGAGTCAGATCCAGGACCACATACCTTCACAAGGGAAGATAACTGACTCTTTAGAAAGTTTTTGAATCATTTCTGATTCTTTGGATGCTTTTTTCTTGCCTCCTGGATACGAGAGACGCATTCTCCGACTAAACTCATCTGGAGAACTTGTTGTTGACACTTTTGGAATACCAACTGGAATCCTTACTGGCCTTGAAAATGAATATCCTTTTTGGACCACTGACATATCTCGAACTTCAACTTCTAGACGAAACCCTCCCAACTCAGAGGCAAAAGATGAGATACCTATCATTTCTAAACCACCCGAAACATATACTACATTTACAATACCTTTAGATCACTTTAACAATACAACTTTTTATTTCTTCATTGGTTCAGAGGTTGGTCCTAGCTCAACTATCCCTCTCCAGTAGGCCCATTCCACAATGGTCCCAAACACTACGATTACCCCCACCAGGAACACGCTGGCTAACCAACCTCCTATTGGTACACCGCGTTCATCTAGACAAATCTTGTCACTCCCTCTTGGGTATAATGCCTTGAATGCTTCTATCCCCATTCCTACCCAAGCTCCATATGGAGCTTCTGGAGACTTTACTCCTCCTAGGTATAATGCTTCTTCCGGTTCTATTCTGACACCATTCGAGTTCCTCTTCGGAGGGTCTTATCCACCTTTTATAGGAGGATTCGGACCCAGTGGCTCTACCACCTTTGGAATTTCTACTCCGTTATTCACTTATCGTTATCATATTCCTATTGGGGGATAGTATAACCTAGGCGGGAAAACTCAATTTGGAGGTCAAACCCAAATTGGAGAATTATTCTCACCTGGAGGAAAACCCGCACTTGGAGGATGTAATCCACAATATGGATAGAACATCCCAAGATCACTAGCCTAGTATTAGAATATTCTTATTCAAGGAAATCCACAATCGTCTGGGGGGAAACAACCTCAAGTTATCTATTTTATACCCCCTAGTTCAGGCAAGTCATACCTCGGTTATTCCAATCCCATTTGCAGTTTGAAAGTCCAATCTAGTGTCCCTTCCCAAGGGAACATCTCCAATCAGTACAACCCTATGGGCTACATGCATCTGCACACACGTCTGAATTTGTTAGGACCTTTGCCTCACATACAAACTGCTTATGGTCCTACTAGTATACCAATGAGACTCCCTCCCCAAAGTCACCAGTATCCTCCTGTGAATAGACAATTACCTTTTTTAGCCACTTTGGATCTACCTGATTTGTCTAGAATCTTGAATGATCCTATATTGCATTCTCACCATTGGCCCGTTATACTGTCCAAATTACCGTCTGACATTCTAAAATTTGACGGTAAACTGAGAGAGGATCGGAACAACCATGTCATGACTTTCCACCTTTGGTGTTCATCCAAATCTTTGATGGATGATTCCATTCGGTTATGACTCTTCCAACAAACTCTCATGGGTTCGGCTGAAAAAGTGGTATATAGAACTACCACGAGGTTTCTTCACTGAATTTAATACCCTAGCCATGGATTTTCTTACACACTACCAATTACCGATCCGTTATGAAATAGGAATTGAGATCCTGAGATCCTTCAAGCAAATTAAGGCTGCTCACATCTCCAATCACATTCATGAGTGGAGACGAATACGACGTTTGATCAAACTCGATCTTCCTGATCGGTTATTGGCAGAATGGTTCACGAAATCATTCATGAATGAAATTTCTTGTGATATTTCCATGGGTGGAGTTGTCATCGAAGAACAGACTATCAGTCGAGCTCAGTACCTCAACCTTGTTTATTCACAAATGGGTACACTTTACGACTTACTCCCTAATGCACCTTTCCCTTCTACTATTTCTACCCCAAATACCCCTGCTGCTTCTCATGCGACTGATGGTGTGATTGGAACTTTCCATGCTCAACCTAAAAATACACAAGCCTCTCCCACCAACCCCAAGTCTAATGCTTCTAATGTTCAAAATTCTTCATCTCCTACTCCTCCTACTGGAAAAACCTATGAGGTCAGCTCTATTCAATCTACCCATGTCAGAAAGAATAAATCTAAAAAAGGGAAGGTTAAAATTAAGGAGGATAAATATAACCCGCAATATGAGAAAGCCAAAACACAACCTGTTGATGATAAGAATAAGCACAAACCCCGATACCCTTGCCTTATCTATGGTGACGATCACAATATGAAAGATTGTCCAAGATAGGTTGAGGTTACTAAGTTCCTCCGAGGGACCGTGAAACCTCCTACACCTATCATTTTGTCTCAACCTTTCCCTTCTCAACAGCAGGCCAAACTGGTCATCCATGAAAAACCCTCTCCCTCCACTACTTCTTATGTACTCATGTGCACTGGTGATTCTACAAAGAATGTCGTTACACTTACCACATGGGCCAAAGATTACTCTTCCTCAAAGGAGAAGGTTGACGATATACCACCCTCATTTGTTCAACAACCTCCTTCAACTTCACCTCCCAATGGTCCTCTTCATCTCGAATGATCGAGTCTTGATATAGTTCTTCACCTTCCCCCAAAGGGTGTTGTTCGAAAGTCTTCCTTCAACCCTCATGCACATGCTGCTTAGAACTACAGTATTGTAGAAGATTTGGTGTAAGCACCTTCTGTGATGTCAGATCTCGAAGTCCTTCAAAGTTTCCTTGCTCAATGGAAGGCACTGATAAAGTTTATCAGTGGAATTGATTCTACGGATACAAATTTGATAATTTTTTACCTCGAAGATCACATTCCGAGACTCCCCCCGCTAACTAGCATTCCAAATACAAGTTGTTGTCTCTGACAAGAACATTTGTAGGACTTTTATTGATGAGGGTTCCTTCATGTGTGTAATGTCTATTTCCTGTTGGAAATCCATCAAATCTCCTCCTCTTTCTGAATCACATAACATGCTTAAAGCCTTCAATGGCCCTGGCTTTAAACCCTACGGTGTACTTCCTTCGTTGTCTATTACGTTGGAAGGAAAATCGGTCAATGTTGAAGTTGAGGTCTTTGATGAACCTCTCAATTATAACCTCTTACTTGGTCGTAGATGGATTGATGCAATAAACTCCATTGTGTCTACCCTTTTTAGTGTTTTATGTTTTCCACATCAGGGAAAGGTCATCATTGTCGACCAACTATCCTTTTTCAACTCTGATACCCATACTAGCAATGTACCTTTTATTGTGAAGACACCTCCTGGGTATGAGAACGTTGGTGTGGGACTACTTAAAGATTCCACTCTGATGGGCACATTTCCGATCCCACCTCCCGACATTCCACCTCCTTTGGTTGCCTCGATCAACATGATTTCCACCTCGGTTCGCCAAACTCACACATCTTTCGACCCATGGGCAATACCCAAGCCTGGTGATTATCCTCGCTATGACAACCAAATTCTTTTAAGTTTGGTTGAATCAACCTATCAAGCCATTCAATCGACAACCCCTTCTACCCTATCTCTCAGTGATTCGTCTCCTGACCCATTCCACGTTATTTTTCCCATGGACGAGATGATTATGTTGGTTATGTCGATGGAAGAAACCCCTTGGGATGATGGACATCATCGTTCCATTATATTCTGCGAACAACACACCATTGAGAGTTACCAACGGATCTCGACTCCATCGACCGTTGTTGTCATTTCCTCTGTTCTCGAGTCGTCACATGACGTGTTATATGAAGGTAACTTAAGTAATATTTTTCCCACCATTCCCCTCGACATATCCATTAAACCTGGAGTTTTTGACAATGTTCACATCAGAGCTTCGTGCTCCATTGATGAGGTTGTCGCATATAAATCACTTTTCCAAGAGTTTTGTGACATCTTTGCTTGGAGCTATGAAGAAATGTCAGGTATTGACCCTGATTTTGTTGTACACGAAATTAAGACGTACTCTGGCACTAGACCCGTTTGGCAGAGACTTCATCCGGTCCACCCCCATAAAGCAACTGTTATTAAACTTGAAGTTCAAAAACTTCTTAAAGTTGTCTTTATTTATCCTATGGCTTGAACTGATTGGGTATCCAATCTCGTCCCAGTTAACAAGAAACAAGGTACGATCCATGTTTGTGTTGATTATAGGGATATCAATCAAGCTTGACCTAAAGACAACTTTCCCACCCCCTTCATGACCTAAATCTCTTTTTCTAATTAGTTTCGATGACCTTTGGTATGGAGATATCATTATATATCTCTAGACTAAAACTTTTTCTCCGATCTATCTAGCGCTGACCGTTGTCATATACGATATCAAGCTTGTCAATATATCATCCTCGATGACACTCTTTATCGTCATGGGGTTGGCTCTTTTTTTCATTGATGTCTCACCTATGACGAGGTTGAGAAAGATTTGAATGAATTCCATTCTAGAGCATGTGGTGGTCACATGTATGGGTATGCTACTGCCCAAAATATCTTAAGAGCAGGGTATTTTTGGCCTTCTTTATTTAAAGATTGTATTACCACCATCCAAAAATGCCATGCTTTCCAAAAGTACAATAATAAAATAAGATCACATCCCGCTCCCTTACACCCTGTAGTTTCTGTTGAACCTTTCACAAAATGGGGTATCGATTTCATGAAATGTAACCCTCACTCGGCCCGGGGGCATGGATACATTATCGTAGCCATGGGTTATTTCACGAAATGGGCTGAGGCAATGCCTACTTTTGACAATACCAGGAAAACTGCAGCCCTTTTCATATTTAATTATATTATTACTCGATTTGGGATCCCACAAGCTATCGTTACTGATCACGGTAGCCATTTTCAAAAATTTATGATGTCTAAAGTTACCAACAAGTTGGTCTTTGGCATGAAAACTCAACTCCCTACTATCCATAGGCCAATGGTCAAGTTGAAGCAATAAATAAAATTCTTATCACTATGCTTCGTCGGATAATAGGAATCCATAAGACCAACTGGCACATGATGTTTTTTTTGGCATTATGGGCCTATCAGACATTTGTGAAGTCTTCTATGGGATTTACCCCCTTTCAACTAGTCTACAGAATTAAAGCCATTCTCCCGATTGAATGTGAAATACCATCTTTGAAGCTAGCCGTCAAACTTCTCCCAAACACCTCTGCCGAAGAGGAATGTATATTGTATATTATGCAATTAGATGAGACCCATCATGATGCCACCCTATTTATTGAAACCCAGAAGAAACGTGTAAAATCCCAATATGACAGGCATGTCAAGGCGCGTGTTTTCTCTGAGGGAGATCTAGTTCTCCTCTATGAATAAGATCGTGATCTACTAGGAGTTGGAAAATTTGAAGCTATGTGGCGTGGCCCATATATCTTCAAATGAGTGTTAGATAAGGGAAATTACGAGTTAGTAGATTATGATGGCATTCCTTTTAGTGAACCCAAAAATGGGCTTTACTTGAAGAAGTACTATGCTTAGACTGGCTCTGCATGAGTGCTTGTACTTTTACTGTACCATACTCTTGTGTGTTTTTCATTATTTGGTTTCAACCTCCAATTGCTTACTTTGCGTTGTGCTTGGTTTCTAGATGTTGACATCTTCTCTACCCTATATTGGCTTCATTGATGGTGCTAGCCGTAGTAATCAGAACCTAGCTTCTGCTGCTTGGGCAATCTGTGCACCCAACAATGAACTTATCAGTTTACAAGGTGTTTGCCTTGGTCATGCAACCAATAATATCGCAGAATATAGCGCAGCCATTGAATTATTGACCAATTCTATCTCACTTGGGATTCATCACTTCGTTGTACAACTTGATTCACAACTAGTAATGCTCCATTTAAGTAATGTCTACACTATTCGAAGTCCTACTTTGTTACAGGTATATCTACGAATTCTCCTCTTGGAATGTTATTTTGATTATATTGAATATCAACACATTCCTAGATGTCTAAATACATTAACTAATGATCTATCATATTATGTGTTAGACATACATTTCAGACATTTATAAATCCAATCACACATTACACATTGTATATAAAAGAAGAGTAAGATGGTAGAAGCCTCATGTATATATATAATGAAAATGTTTTACAAAAAGTGTTCTCCATCCAAGGACCAAAATATCAAAATATAGAGCCCGTGGATCCTACAAAATATCATCATGGATGCCGCTCGTGATAGCACACTACTGCCCGTGCTAGCCTATGAAGTAACCGACCAAGTGAGCTAGACACGCCTATAGTATGGTGTTGATAATTCCAGGACCTCCTTGATCAACATATCAGGAATTCCTGCCATCAAGCCTTCTAAGTTCTACTCCATCACCTCATAGTCGTCGGCATCCCACCCTACTACCACACCTACATCTCCTCGCCTCTGAATCAGAGATGTGCCCGGAGGTCGATGTGGACCTACATCTGCATAGTCAAAAGTCTTTGATTAGTCTTTAGATCAAAAACACAAAAAGCATCTAATATCCTAAAAACCACAAAACACTATAAAAAATAAAATGTCCTTCTTACCTAGATCTCCCCACTGAAATCCCTCAGGGAGAGCCAAGTCGGGATCACCCCGAAAGTCCTGGATGACATACACATAATCATCAATCATCAAGATTTGGGGCCTTAACCAGTAAAAAAATGCATCATTGTACTTGATAATAGGGCCCGCTATGTGCCGAGCCATAAGGTCACACCACCATTTCATTCTTGGGTCTTTTGGGGCTAGTATTCCCCACTCTACCTGTAGCCGCAAATGAGGGAACTCTTTCTAAGAAGAAAGATACCAAAATGGACCCATACCCAAACTGCTTTAGGTCTCCTCTCTTTCTTTTAGTGAGTTGTGTCTTCATACTGTAGAGCACACCATCACACCAATTAAATACTTGAGTTTCCAGACATTCAATGGCATATTGAAAATAACTCTAGAGAAGCATGTGCAGTGATGCACTTCCTACCATCCATGCAATGGTAAAGAGGATGGTTCTAAGCATCATATCTCGCACACCTCGGATAGCCACTTTACCTTTGCACATTTCGTCATCAGGTTCACAGTGCTGACAGATATACTCGCTCATCGACAAGCCACCACCTCAACCCCCTGTCACAGTCACACGTGACCCACAATGAGATAACCCCATCAGAACGTAAATATCCTCAATTTCCAAGGAAAGGACATGAACACCCACATGAAATACTTGTTGTTCTACATCCCACATATCGACCAAGTACTCTAATAGTGTCCATTAGGCTCTCATGCCTTGGATTTTGAAAATTTTCAATAGGCCACATTGCTGAAGAGCATTAATGGTTCCTAGATCATTCAAAGCCATAGAGTCATCATCTTCATGATCATGTTCTTTCCATTCCAACATTTTTGTGATCAAATATCTACATGGAAGTAAAAGAGGACAGTTAGCACCTTTATCCATCCTTTTTGGAATTTTTTTCGGTTCAACGCTTGCTTTTCTTTTTTTGGTTTTCATCCGCTGCAACTGAGCTTCAATTACAGTGAGGGATTTCCACAGGTTTTCATCCGCTGCACCTATGAAATCCTTGATTTTTGCAAGGCCATATATTGGCCACCTATGGTGGCACTAGCACATGCCTACCAGCCCAAAAATCACCCAAAAAATCACTTTTTGACCACCAAAAAAAAATTTAAAACCATTGAAAAGGAAGAAGATGAAGAACTTATTGTTTTCATGGAAACCATTTGTCGATTGATTGCCTGTGCTCCTCACAAGCGATCACCAAAGTAAGGGGTGAAAAAGGGTTTTTTATACAAGTTCTTGACCAAATACAATTGAAATGGTAAAAAAGAGCTCTTACTCTTATTTCATTTTTTACCTTTTTTCATAATATTTTATATTATATAAATGTGTTTGGTTATAAACCCTCAAAACTAATAGTCTCATGAGTGTCTTGTTTTCTTACAGGAAGAAGACTAGAGTCCTAATTAACCGAGTATGGATCTTTGTTCTGTAATTTGTTTTCTCTTCGTTACGCATATTGATAATTTTTATGGTTTTTTAGTAAAACCTCGAGTTCACTCTTCATTCGTTCTCGTGATAAAAAATTTATGAGAACGCAACCAAGTATAATTTTGTCATCCTTTCGTACTCGTCATGGTAACACGAAATGTGACACACATGGAGTGTCATTTAAGCTCTTTTCACACTCCATAAAAATGAAAAGATTATTGAGCGACCTTGTTATGTTCATGCTCGTAAATGTATTTGAATAAAACGTTTGATGAACAATAGTTTATCACTTTTTCAGTCCCATCAAGCTATTTTATGAAAAAGGAACTGAGAGAGTTTTCTTTAAGTGTTTTTCAGTCTCTATAAACATGAAAAACCCTCGAGCTTTCTATCTTTGGACTCGTTAAACAAACATTGAAAAACCCACATGGGACCAAACCACTCCTTCTTAGGGTTCGTTAAAAATACTCCGAGGGACATGTCTGAAGCATGAGCTTACATTACAAGCATATGCTTTTCTTTTTTTTGTTTTTTTGTTTGTCCATGACTTGTGAGACTAACCTGTGGCTAAGAAACTGTGACTCAGGGGCATATAATCCATCAAAATCACCCAGGGATCGCACCGGGCCTGAGCCACACCAACCCTTAACATGGTTGGATTTTTTGTCCCCGCAAGTTTCAAACCGGTGACTTTGACATCACAGAGTGCCTTAACAATGCACTCCATCACCGAAAGTCCTACACCTCAGAGACCATTACAAGCATGTGTTATCCTCCTCAAGCTTGGGGGGACATTTGGGAAAGAAATGTGTCTTTGTATTTGTGTCAGTGGCAGTACTAGTCGCTCTTGAACATGACACCCCCTTTTTCATTTAAATCTAGGTTGGGAAATCCATTTGTCTCTCGTCTGACTTTTTGCAAGTTTACATCTTGGGTCATATTTGAGTCAATGTTTCCAAGACTATCATCATGTCATACATATGTTCAAGATCAGTCTGAATAAGTCCTCTCTTGATTCAACCATCTCCAATTGTTAATTCCTACCATGTCGTCCTTCCCTATGTCAGTTTCAAATCATATTCATGTTTCACTCTATCCTAAATCTATTACTTATTTCGTGTCATTAATGGGAGATACATCAAGGCTCTCCTATGATGAGTCTCTTCCTATCGAATTCAACTCATTATCCAAGGATGAGATTTAGAAATCATTTGGTACCTTAAAGCCTGCATGCCCTAATGGAAGGTTTATTTTCTCTTAACAGTGGATTCACATCATTGGTCCGTGATCAAAAGATTCCATCGAATGTTCGAATTCAAGTCATTCATTCACATTCATTGGATTGTACTAAGGTAACTTCGGAGTCATTGACATCAATGGTGATTTCCCTCGCACTTGTTAATGATTTTCATGAATGACTGGTAATCAAGTGGTTTCTTCCATGTTCGACTTCAACACCTATAATCGCATGGTTAGATTTGTACTTACGGACAACAGGATTGAAGACACTGGATATTATCTTTTTGGCCCAGGTTGCGATGTAGTATATATGATTTGAATTGACCCATAGATCCACTTTGTATGTCTCATGTCTATGGTTGCATCTGAATTTTTCTTATATGTAGATCTACAGTGTATTATTGGTGGCTATGTAACATTTCGATGACATGGATCCATAGTGTATTGTTAGTGGCCATGAATTACACTTATGAGTTCAATTATTTGTAGTGTGAACATGGGAATTCCTACTTCAGATATGGTATCGTATTTTGTAGATGCTTGATTGTTTGCAGGTTCCGGATTTGTGCGTTTTTTGTTCCCAACACACACACACACACATTTTACAAAGTATTTCAGTCATCACAAGTTACGACCTCATTCTTTGGGGGCCATTCTGTTGCACATTATTTTGGTCACCCTAATGATGAATTTAGAAGCATGTAATCAGGCCCTCAAAATCATCTTTTTCTTGAGAAAAGTGACTTCTTTCCTCCTCTGCAAGACTACTTTTTAGAAGGATGTCGCAGGCTACCCATAGTGTACAGTGCGGAATTCAAAGATTTTTGCAGGTTGCTCTATAGCTAGCCTGTGGGATTTATGCAGGATACTATATAGGCATGGTGCGGTGGCGTTTGAAAGCCAAAAGAGGAAAGGGGTTCAGGATGTTTCTAGAAGGGGAATCTTCTGGAATGTGAGGTGGCGTCTGTATGGTTACGATCCTACTGACTTCTTTGATTTGGTGGGATCATCCTCATCCCTTTAACCACTTCAACTTATCCTATATAATAATGGGATTCTCATGGAAAAGGTTAAGAATAGTTATGCAATGTTGAGAAAAGGATTGTTGGAAGAATAGGCTAGATATTGTGTGAAGAATACTATTTCAATTGATGTTTGAGGTTTGCATTCAGCCATCAAGATTTTGAATATCACCTTCATGCAAACTCTGGAACAAATATATGTGTGTGTTGGAATGAAGGACCACTAAAAGGGAACTTGCGAAATCAAGGAATTTCAGTTGTATCTTTCACTTTCATTCAATATAATACAGTGCCATGTTTCTTTCCCATAAAATTATTCTCATTTTATTACATGACTCCTTGATCACATGTCTAAGTTTTCATTGAATCTATCATAGTTGCTTTCACTTTGGTTGGTTTGTGTCATTGCAGATCTGGTTTCACAAGATCACTGGAGCGAATCGGGAACAACAAAGATATAAGGAAGTGATCTCAAAGGTAATTCATCAATTCCTTATTTGACACTTAGATCAATGATTATAACTAAGGGGAAGCGTCATGTCCTGTCCTGTTTTTTTCTAGATCTAGATGGATCTAGGGAGATTAGTTTATGTCTGCATTTACTGATTTATCCTATAACAGTCTACATATTTAGTTCTCCAACAATTATATTTTTCACTAATGTAGATTGGAAATCCCTTGAGCATAAACAATCAATGTGTTATAGCAAGATTTGTCTCACCCTATGCAAACTTGCACAGAAGGCCTTTTTCCATTTCCCTATGCAGACTTGAAGTCCCTTTTTGAAAATCCCATAGTTAAAAACATTATTTTTCCACATATATGTGCCCTACTTATTGTACAAGATGCATATACACAGGTTGCACCACTACGACCCGTGTACATTGTGTTTTGTGTCCAAAATTAAAAAAGGTCTCAGGTTTCCATGTCACGTCATGGGATCCATGATCCTTGACCTTCCATATACTAGAAACATTTTCACTCGACCCTTTAGTTCCACTTGAAGGATATAAATGGGCCAAATCCAAGATATGGAAAAGAGGAGAAGAATTCAACTTTGAGAGCAAAGTTACTCTGGAGAAATTATTCACTTCATATTGAGTCTACATCCCTTTGTCCTTTTAAGTCTGAACACATTGTTCAGCCCCCAAGCTCTTTCCTACATGATTGAGAACCTCGTTGTATCTCTTATATGAGCTTCCCTTTGGTGGAGGATTGGAGTGGTGGAGGCCCAGTTGGAAGAGAATTATTTTCTCAGTTCTGAACCATGTCGACATGGAAGTTTGTAATTCATTAACTTCTGCTAATTATATTTTAATAGAAATACTCTTTTCTTGTCCAATTAATATCTTGTAAATATTTGAATTGTTATTCCATGGGAATATTTGTTATCAATGTTGACTAATTATGCTATTGAATGTTCTAACATTATATATTATTATCGTATTCTTGCATTTCTTGGTTTTTGAGGACTAGTTGTAGGTGTATTGCTTTGAGTCAAGTGCTCAATTTTGGACTTCATCGAACATCTGGATGAGGTAGGCCTTTTATCTTGTCTTTCTAGCATATTTGTTTGTATAGAATACTTGAGATTAGAGTTGATTTCTGTAGTCATTCTTGTCTATTGTGGTTTACCCCTAGCCATAGAGATATTTTCCTTGTAATAGAATTGGCAACCATACTGGGGATAAAATCTTCTTTTTGGGGTTTGAAGTATTTTTCTCCTTAGATTGCTCTCGTTTATATTGATTTTCTTGTCGCATGACTACTTGAAAGACTCTATTCATTATGAGTCTGAGTTTCTTACCCTTATCCTTGTTAATCTAGTCAGCTACAAACCTTAACTAATTACGTAGAAGAGAATACAAAACACATCATATCAAATTGTAAAATGATAAAATAAACGCAAAAATTTATGTGGTTTGCCCAACTTCGGGCTACGTCCACCAAGCAAAGGTATAAATGCTTCTTTATATTCATTAATGGATATTTTACATTTTTATAACTCACTCCCCTCTTCTCACATACATTGAATTAATAATTCTCCCAGGTTTACAATCATAGATCAAACAACTTACTAACTGAGCAGTAAATTCTCTCCTATGCATGATCCAATGGAATTGACACATACACAACCAAATCCCGAAGAAGAGGAGTTGAGGTAGATGATTGATCCTCGAATCCATGGGTTCTTTCTTCAACCATTTCAACAATATCCACCTTGAAAATAAATTTATCTGATACCTTGCTCATTATTTTATTCTAGGACTTTTTCTACAAGCCAAGAGAAGCCAAGCACCATCGTAGCTTCTCTAAAAGTATTGGTTTTGTGAACATGTCTATGAAGTTCTCTTTTGTATGAACTTTTTCAAGAGAGATTCCACCTTCATCGATGACTTGTCTTACAAAATGGTACTTAATAGTAATATGTTTAGTTTTATTGTGGTAGGCTGGATTCTTGGCCAAGTGAATCACACTTTGACTATCACATAGAAGCTTTACTTTATACTGCATCCTTTCTGTTATCCCCGCTTTTTAGGGATAACTAGGAGATCATGTCTCGAGGCCCACAGGTCCTAGACATGGAAGAGTGAGAGTAAGATTGACCTGAGCATGGACTTGGAAGGCCCATCCCTTTATTTTTTCATCAGATTTGTCTTGTTAGCAGCAACAACATCCATCACCATTGGCTTGGTCTTGTATCGGAAGAGGCTCTTACTCCATGAGGTAATTGGTCCAGGTATCATGGAATGTGTCACTTTTGATCATTAAAACCTTTAAATATATGCAAATGATTCCTTTTATCTCTTAAAACTACTTGGATATTACATTAGCTAACTGGACCATGCTTGGGGAAATCGACAGGCTGCCCTAGCAAGCCTGTGCCCATAGGTCTTGGTTTTCCACTGGGGGGATTTCTGAAAAGCCATCATCTGCTCCCATCATAGCACCACTGTTTCATCTTATCTCCCGCCCATTTATCCCATTCCCCGTGTACATTCATTGGGTTGACCTATTTGTAGGATTTCACCTTATCTCGTAGGAAGAAGGGGCTAAAGGCCCATAAGGTAAAAGCAGCTGGTAAAAGACAAAAGCCTAAAAAAGAAACCTGGAGATGCTTCGTCGAGGGATCCCTGAGAAGGAAATAAAAGGCCTCTCAGCAAGAAACAAGAGGGACCCAAAAAATAACAAAAAAGACCTAGTCAGAGGATAGGGGGTCTCAACGCGAGCTAGCCTATTATGTTCATGGGTACCTAACAGCACGACATTTCCACCATCTGGTTACCACGCCAGGGCAGTGATCTTTGGTTGCATGGCCAAGGGAAAGGGCGTCACATCATGAGCCAACCTTCTCATATCTGTGAAAGTACTTGTGGGTAACACTATCATCTCTGGTCACCATGCCAAGGAAGTGTCCTCCAGTTAGCTCTTGAATAAAAGGAAAAAGAAGAATAAAAAGAAAAGAAA
>JASDQU010029665.1:24223-39117 GCA_032191745.1 Picea mariana | reverse complement strand
CCACAAAGGTGGATAAAGACCCCACCGAATTACCAAATGACAAAGAGACAAATATTGAAGCATGTCATAGATACAGATAGGTGTCACAAGAGACACGGTGACCCCACCAAGTACCACAGAGACAGAGAGCAACGAGGCAGTGACCTAGACCAACAATGACTTCCAACTTAGTAAATTTTCCTCACTCTGTCCTTTTCAAATTTCTAATTTTGAAAAGTCTAGGGCACACATGCATCATCGTTTGAATGAGATATTTTTTATATTCAAGCTAGGGCACCATGTTTGAATTAGATATTCTGCATATTCGAGTTAGGGGAAGATTCAAGTTTGAAATTTTGTTCCTAGGGTTCCAAAATATGATTTTTTCCAACTCCAACATAATATTTTATGAAACCAAAAACTTGTCCAACCACTTGGATACACAAATTACTCCAATCCTATTATTCCTCCATGTTGGGCTCAAGTCAATTGGCTCCATGTCTACTAAGCCTACGATTTTAATTTTATGCATAAAGTAACTAAGAAAATTGTCTACTCTAGCTCCTGCTCCCCAAACGTCCATGTTGTTCGAAGTAAATTTATATACCCACCTAGAATTACTTAGTATTTTTTTCCTCCTTTGATATGATATTTTATGAAACCAAAAATGCGTCCAACTACTTGGATACACTAGTTGATCTAGGCTTATTATTCCTCCATGTTAACCACAATTCAAGAAACATGTAGTGGCAATAAAACATAGAAGACGCCAGGTCTTGCAGAAGAACTTTGAAGGATTATAACTTTATATATCAAAGAGTTGGAGAAAGACTACATACTCAATACTTTTCTTTAAAGTTTTAAATATACAAGCCATAAAAACTATGCAGCCTTTCATATCTCTCTCGGGAATTATATAAAGATACAAATATGATGTCAATATGGGTGTTTTAATTGTGTAAAACAATGCTTCATTATGGCATTACAAAATTCCTATGACATAAGTAAACGAGAAATTCAATTGCATTCAATCTCATAATAAGGGATAAGGATCCTGAAGATGATGAATAATAGAAAAATATTGGAGGAATAAACAAGGATAAAGGTTAATCATAGCCCTATTCTCATGGTCATGACACTAATGAAAATAGTGTGGCAAGGGACTGAACCAAAGGAAAGTTAAGAGAGGGAAGTCTTGAATGGTTTGACTTACATTAAGGAGGGGGAAAGTATCTTTGATTTGAACCATTATTTTTCTGAAGAAAAATCTCCAGATATTGTTTTTGGATCTAACTGATGGTGCATACAATACCCTAACTCTCTTAAATATTCTTAAAATTCACGAGGCCTTAACATTGACATTAAGAGCTTGATTCACCCAATACTTAATGTACTCTTGAAGGGTGTCCACTCTAATTTATTCTTGCACTTTCTATGAAAGCATGTCATATTCAAGTCCATGTAGAGGAGATTAGAGTTTGAACACTATTTGATTTCCAATTGTTTGAGAGAATTCCTCAACAAAATATTGCATGCCAACATTTGAAATAAATCCTAAATGATGAGGAGTCATAAAACTAATAGTTTTTCTATCTTTGTTTTTTCAAATCAAGGCTTTATATTGCAGCATCAACGGAGTACATGATCAAGTCCCATTTTGAATACATGACCCTAAATCTAGTTGTATGGAGCAGGTTTCCTTGTGTTTTTGTAGTGTTCATTAAGGGAGAAGTGTTATCAAAACTTGTTAAAGATTAGGTAAACTTCAATATCAACAAACCACGAGGTTTGCAAGGACACTGCAAACAAGTATTCATCAAGAAAAGTGTCATCCACCAAGCCTTTTTCGTAAATATAATCCACTAGGCCTTTTTAGTATCAACCACTAGAAATGCAGTCTTAGCTGGCTATAAAGAGATAAGTGTGACAGTCATTTGTATGCTTCTTGTTGCTAGAAATTACATTGAAGGACAGTCATTGTTTACACACATATTATTGTTGGGATTTACACATAATCATTAATTCTAAAGCATCTATCTTGTTGAGTATCCTCCAACCATTCATTAATTCTAAAGCATCTATCTTGTTGAGTATCCACTAAGCCTTTTTAGTATCATCCAGAAAAGTGTCATCCAATAAGTCTTTTTAGTATCATAGACCCTAAATATCCTTGCTAAGGCTGCATTTCCTTCATCACCCTATCTACATCAATTCCCAAGCCTAATGTTGGGACTTTAATGTCTCTTTCTATCCTAATGAATTTCACACACCTCTCATTCACTCGATTATACAAAGGTGTATGAAAATGAGAGGTACAAATGGATTTCGTAAGAAGAGTGAAGACCCTCAAGTTATGAAGAATCCAATTTCATAAAAGCTAGCTTATTATAACAAGCCAATTAGGGAAGTATTGAACAATGTGTCAAGAATTAGGAAAGCCTTGTTGAACTCTTAAAGTTCTTCAAGAGCATGTTTTGACATATCCATTGTCTAAAAGAAAATAAGAAGTAAATGAAGGTATAACACAAGCTCTGATAAGGCTAAGTATGGAATTGATTTTGGATTTAAGAATGGCCTAGATTGTAAGATTTTTCATTCAACCTTGCTTAGAAGGGAAGTTCAACGATTAGGTGCCTTTGAGGGTCACCAAGAACCTTTTTCATCTTAAATTCTTCCATGGTTTTCACATATCTTACAATCTAGGCCATTCTATAAAAGAGGAGACTCACACCCCAAAGCATACCAAGATAACAATAATGGGATGTCAAGTATGATATGAATCAAGTAAACAAGGACCCCAATAAGTTTCTTACATACAATAGAATCAAGTATATTCTCCAAGCAAAACATGGGTTCCCTGAATATTTGTTCGCTAACTTATCTTCTCATTTTTTCGAATGTTGGTACCACAAACTTATATTTGCACAATGACTTATCTTCTTGTTTTAACGAGTGTAGGTACCACCAAATAGGTATCTGTTGGATCTATATTCTTCGAGTGATGATCAAGATATACTTAGAGAGGTTGAAAGTGAGACGTGTTGTACTAGATCTACCAGTTATAGATCAACTAGATCTGAAAAGGTAAGGAAACGATTTTGTATACGCATGCAATTTTTTATTGCCAACGGAGGGTCGTGTAATTATGATGATGAGAGCATAGGTGACATTGAGTTTCCCTTTAGGTATAGAAATATAGTGCAACGTTGGGTACCTAAGGAGATACCTAAAGTGGACACAGATTTCTTCATCAGTGGGAGGATGTATCGCATTGCTCCTTCGTCCTTACATGGATTGGGGTTATTTTCTATGGAAGGCATAAAGGTCGGCTATGGCACTGTAACTGAATTGATGGAGTATGTCGGACCATTATACAAATACAATCATTGGTTGATGTTGGTCTGATATACGCAAAGTATGCAGAGATACGGAGTTGCCGCAAATTATATACAAGCAATAGATAACAATCAAAATAAAGGGGCGACTATGTATATTGATGGAAGGCCAAAAGCTTCTGGAAACATTACAGGTTTATAAATAGTACACAACCAGTGGCAACAACTAAGAAACCGAATTGCATATTTGAGGGACGCGAAGGAAATCGTATATTTTTATGTGCAACAAAAACAATAGTTCCAGGTGAAGAGTTATTGATCGATTACAACTTAAATCGAATAGATGGAGGGGGTGCGGCTATGGGGGTAAATATCTTACATACCATTCAACTCAACATTTGATCAATCATTGTTATAATTTATCGCTGTAATATTTCAATTTTTTAGTGCATATATTTTATTTTTCATTATTTATTTTCTTATATTACTGCAATATTTCATTTTTTTAATATTACAATTACTTTCATAAGTTTTGTTGATTAATTTATTGTGTCAACATTTGTCTAGGGTGACCGTGGAAAATCACACGCTACATCTGTCCAGGGTGACCATGGAAAGGCACCCGTTGTGCCTCAGCGGGTAAATGTTAAATATAGTAACAACTTATGACTACAACAATTAAATTTCTAGAATTTCATTATTTATTTTCTAATATTACTGCAATATTTCATTTTTTTAATGTTACAATTACTTTCATAACTTTTGTTGATTAATTTACTGTGTCAACATCTGTCCAAGGTGACTGTGGAAAATCACACGCTACATCTGTCCAGGGTGACCGTGGAAAGGCACCCGCTGTGCCTCAGCAAATAAATGTTAAATATAGTAACAACTTATGACTACAACAACTAAATTTCTGAAATTTCATTATTTATTTTCTGATATTACTGCAATATTTCATTTTTTTAATGTTACGGGTGAATTTCATAAATTTTGTTGATTGATTTATTGTGTCAACATCTATCCAGGGTGGCCGTGGAAAGGCACCCCTTGTGCCTCAGCAAGTAGATGTTAAATACAGTAACAATTTATGACCAATAACTAAATTTCTGAAATTTCATTATTTATTTTCTGATACCACTGCAATATTTCATTTTTTTAATGTTACAGGTGAATTTCATAACTTTTGTTGATTGATTTATTGTGTCAACATCTATCCAAGGTGATCGTGGAAAATCACATCCTACGTTTGTCCAGGGTGATCCCTCAGCAGGTAAATGTTAAATATAGTAACAACTTATGACTACAATAACTAAATTTCTGAAATTTCATTATTTATTTTATGATATTACTGCAATATTTTGTTTTTTTTAATGTTACAGGTGAATTTCATAACTTTTGTTAATTGATTTATTGTGTCAACATCTGTCCAGGGTGACCGTGGAAAATCACATGCTACATCTATCTAGGGTGACCATGGAAAGGCATATGTTGTGCCTCAACAAGTAAATGTTAAATATAGTAACAACTTATGACTACAATAACTAAATTTCTCAAATGTTAAAGTTCATCTCATTAATTTTATTCATTAATGTATTGTGGTATGGTCACCGTGGAAAGTCACCCACTCATAGTAGATCAGAGCAGGGTTACCGTGGGAAGTCATCGGTCGCACAGCAGCATCAGGTAACTGTTAGTGCTTAATAATAACTAACTTTGATGTCAATATCTATATTTTTTTTATGTTAAAATTATTTTAATTTCATTTATTGTTTGATGTTTTTAGTCTAGTACAATCGATTTAGAAGATGAGGAGCTTGAGGACGAAATATTTTATTCCACTGACCTAGTAGAAACTGTCATGAAGGCCTTGAATAAGGCAAACATAGAATATCTAACTTTGTTTCGCAAAAGACCCCTGACACAGGAGGACAGGGCAAGAATTGCAGAGCTACAAAATCTAATAAAAAAATTTGGGGTAAGTGGCATCTTCACATATTTTTATCAGCTATGACAATTTCATATCTATTTTTTTGTTTTATATTTTCTATATGATTTGATAAAGTAAAGTTTTCCATTTGTAAGAGTTTTTAAACCTCGTGCCTCAGGAACCTGATGAGCCTACAACTGCTATAGGTAGCAGTTATAGTCCAATGCAACAAAAAACTCGACAAAGCAAAGTACAAATGAGGTTTTTTTACCCTCCTGAGGTTCCCCTCGAATCCATTGATGAGGGCACTGATGTTGATCGGCATGACACGCCGGGGCATGATGAGACGGAGCCTGGAACTCCACATGACTCCAGAGATGAACATATTGTAGATGGCGAGGAAGTTATTCATGGAGTAGCATGAACTAAAAGCATCGGATCACTAGATCTCACCTTTCTGGTGGATGACACATGTGTTCCGATCAAGATTCCGAAGATTGCAGGGATTTGTTAATTAATTGATTCATTTTTATCATGAAATTTAAATGGACATTTGTTGAGATTATTATAAATTAATGGATAACACGTTTCTAGAAGAAACAATGTTTTCTACAGAAACTTGAATGACAAAGCATTGGATTTGTTTGGCCCCACCATTCGCACATAGTGGAATACCCAAGATAACGAAAAGAAAGATGAATTGATAGGCCACATGGTAAACTTTTTCGGCAATACGTTGAACAAGAAAGTGGTTACAAAGTCAGTCGGCGAGAATTTAAAATATACCAGGGCCCAATATAGGGAGAAATTGCAATTAGACCTCAAGCATGAGTGCCCTCCCATGGTTTTGGAGAAAGAGTGGAAGGCCTTGATAGAGGATACAAAGGAGAACTTGTTTAAAAAAAAAGGAAGACATCCACGACCTGGTAAAGCAAGGTACAACACATGTCATCTTCTTAGTGAAATATGTTCATTTATGTTTTTCTTTCTTGCTTTAAGTAACAATTCTGATATCTAATTTTTTTCAAAAATTTCATATATAGACTGCTTGACACCTCCAAAGCAACCAAGGCTAGAGTGGAAAAGCAAGGGCAACATAAACTAGGCCATGGTGGCTATGGAAAACTAAAATCCTGAATCGTAAGAATTAAATGATTAACTGTGGTGAATATTTATTTAACAATAACGAACAAATATATGTTTTTGTATTGGTAATTTTAATGGTATTATGCATTGCAGATAAATACGTTCCAAATTGTTGCCATAGAGGACCTAAAGCTTGGTTTCAAGTACGGTTTTAAAAGTGTGAATGAATATCGAAGAAGCTTGGGGCAGACTCCAATCTCTCTAGCCTAGCAAATGCAAGTAAATAAAATGAATAAGGAAACCACAGTAGCATGCTTATAAAGTCTATTCATATTTTATTATATCACACTTAACTAAGTATTTATGTTTGTTTTCAAGCAACATTGCAACCGCAGCAGTGAATCTAGCAGTATTCAGCAGACACCACTTCATACTAGGGAGCACATGTCCAATGTGGGGAGCAGAGTACCCATTCTGGTATGTATGCTTCAGAATTAGAAATATTTACTATGACTATAGATATTTATTTCCTGACTTATACTTATATATTATATTCTTTAAATGGAAGAGCGTGTAGCTCAGGAGGATGAACTGCGAGAGGAACCAAGTGGAAAAGAAATTAACGCACCAACTGTCACAGCTACACAGACAGGTAAAGAGAAATATAGTAATGTTAATCAAAATAATGAAATAGTTATTTCAATTATATTTCAACATATCAATATGATCATTTTCGTTGTTGCAGTTCACGCCCCTACACAGTTGTCTCCACGCCCTTCTCAGCGACGTACCAAAAGTCTGGTACATGAGTACATGGAAACATAAACAATAGAAGGACAAGGCGCAACAAATACAGTGTCAGAGGATGATTATGATACCCCAATCGTCAATTTTATGAATGTAAAAAAACATAAATCAAAGAAAAACCAAATGTATAAATTCATGACTTGTATTTAGATGTTTATCAATGTTACTAGTATGAAACATTGTTTATATGAATTACCGCATTGTGCTTCAATATTTATATGTTCATATGTTTTGATGACTAGCCTAGTTATGCATGAATGTCTATATGTTTTTTATATAAACAAAATCATTTATTGGGTATGGAGAATTGAGAGCGATGTGAAGAGGGGGGAAGAGCCATATGAGATTCCACCTTCACGTGGTTGGGCCTGTTTGCTAAGAATATGCCTTAATTTAGGGAAATCCTGGGTTTATCATCCATCCAATCTAGGGCACCACAATTTTGCTGAGAATATCATTTTGGAGGGCTTGATTCTAAAGATCCCTAAAGGATAACTAAAAATAATGTGAAATCCACAAATCATACCATAAAGCTTATGAATTAGCTTGCAAGATGCTATCCCTATGCGGGCATAAAAACAACTCCCTCTCAATGGAAAATGACAAAAAACAAAATGGAGAAGACAATTTTGATAATGGCACCTTTTTCTTAGGACCTCAGTTCTACTTTTTTTCTAAGCTAAGCGTAACTTATTTTGGGGCCAGCCCCGATGTTGGATGAAAGAATGATCTGCCTACTAGTGATATGAGGTCCACAATTATACAAAAAAAAACCTTTCATTGAACAAAAGCGAAACACCATTTTTTTACAATGAAAAATGAAATAAATGAGAAGGATTAGAGAATGCCTTCTTCTATATTCAAATGATAGAATTTTGAATTGCCTTATAGATGGCATAGCAAGCAGAATCCTTGGCATGGATTCACACATGAAGCAAAGATGCCCTCAACATCAACATCACTAGGAATCATGAATTTCCATATGATTTTAGGGTTTCTCTTTCTGTGCATATGTATATACTTACAATGATCCTCATCCTCAACCCCTTCGTGCTTGTGTTAATTAGGTCCATTACACGTCGTCCCTCCTTGAAAGGCTTCGTCCTTGAAGTAGGATAAGAGATTGGTGCTAGACATCAAATTTGTGCATGAATCAACAATAAATCATATTCTTCATTAGGTACGTACTGAGGCTTCTGTGTATCATGAAGATGGGAACTTCTATAGCATATCATTGTAAGGCTTCTGTAACATATCATTGTTTTCAGAGACTAGAAAACTATCAAGTTTTGTAGTTATAACTATATGTTAATTAAGGGTCTGCCCACTCGCATGATACATTGTTCATTTGGTTCATGACCTCCATAGGAGATCTAACAACTTCTTCCATAGATGACGTTATTTGTTATTTCCAGTTTTTTGTCCTAACTCACTGAGAATGAAGCCATTGTTAGTGTTCCACCACAAGGACAAGAAAATGCCTTGAATCCACTGTTATGATCCTAGCGAGAAAAGTCAATGGTACAAAGAACAACAACGGAACTAACAAGCAGATTCCAGAATACTAGAAATGGTCGAGTTCATCAAAAACGATAGTAATAGAGTAAAAAATTCCTGCCCTGGGGAGATTTGCATAGTTTCCAAAAGACGTGCCAAAATAATTTTATTCAATGTTGCCCCACTCCAAGGCATAAGAGCCTATATATAACTAGTGTTCCCACTTGTATTTATTTGTCTTTTCCACACGCACACACACACAACACACATCATTGTCGAATTTTTAGAGCAATTAATACATTCAATTTCATATATGAAAATTACTTCCAAGTGACCTCAAACAGTAAACTAGGGTTGTTATCACTAAATAATTTTACACTGAAATTATGACAAAATATTATAGCAGAAGCACAAAGATCAGAGATAAATCATCCATACACATGACACAAATTTTTTGTTGTTTAAAATTTTTTGATCGAGAAATTTCGAGGAGAAAAACAGTCATCTCGACAAATTACACATTCAGCAAAAATCTCAGAAAAAAATTCCAACTTGCAAACATGTTGCAAACCCTAGCTAACGTCACTTTGCAGATATGTTGTATGTCCTGCTAACGTCAGTTGTACAATTGCTAACATCACCTATACTAATTGTATGGATTATACAACATGCTAACGTCACCTGTACTGACTGTACAGTCTGTTTTTGTTGCTCCTCTCAGACGTCCGACCTCTCTCTCTCTTAGCTGAAAAATTCAGAAATAGACCAATATTAAATAAAACCAAAAAAAAAAAACAAAGACAGATTTGTCAAAGTGAACTCTATGACAGATTTACCAGAGTGAAGGATTTCCACGCTGAAATTTTGTCTCCCAATCTCCTTGGCAAAAGTGTTAACTCACTTATGCCAACTCCATAATGTCAAAATGAAATGTGTGGTGCTTCCTCACATTTAGGAACCCCTTCTAAACTCAACATTAAATTAGAATTGTTTATTCCTCCAAGTGGGTGTGAAACCCCAACATGTGGGTGTGAAGCCCCAACAACAATTCCAAGCCCCCAACTCAATGCGAAAGGGGGTTTTCACAAAATGAAAAATGCAATGTGAGTGCCAACAACGATTCCCACATGCCCGCAAGGCCAATGTGGGAATAAGAATACCTCTCGATGCTACAAAACATCAGCACTCCCTCTTAGTGAGGGAGGTATCCCATCCACCATTACCTGGAAGTAGCTATGTCTCCCACACTCAAAGTGGCTATGCCTCCCACACTAGAACCGCTACCACAGTTGATCCCTCTGATACATAAGCAAATCATGTTGTATGTCATGGACCCTTCTTAGAAGACACCCTGCTCCTAGAAGCCTTTCACTTCTGAGCATCCTATCTGGCCATCTCAACCCATGACACCTTCTTGACAGTCTTGGAAGACTTTTCTCTCCCTCATGAACCTGAAAGTTGACTTCCTCTAGATGACTTACTCTCCCTCTAAGCCTACTGACTCCCTCTGAAGTATGACTCCCTCTGAGTCTGCACAACCTTCGGAGCTACTTACTCCTTGTTCACTGCTACTTTGCTACTTGTCATAGCTCACATAGGTTGGCCCTTTAGTCTGTACAAGTTTCTCTCTCTAACTCCAAGAACCATTGTTGTGTTTGAGCTAGATCCTCTAGGCTTGATCAGCACCAGTCCATCTTAGAACACTACATCAAATCTCTTCTTCTTAATCGTTGAGACTGAGACAACACTCCTCCTGAGTTATGGCACCCATAACACATTTGTCACTCTCAACACATCTCCTAACTCCATCTGAAATGACATTATTCTAGATCCATGCACTAGATGCTTGATACCCATACCAAATTGCACATACAAATCTGAGTCAGACTCTATGAAGCTCTCAAATAACTCTCATGCTCTTGTCGTGACATATGGCTCCACTATCCTCCAACCAAGTCCCATTAGCGAAAATTGTACCAGAAAGGGCAGAGATCAATAAGAACTTCCTTTGAAGCCTATATGTAACCTCGTCCATCTTTGTTGACGATGCATGTTGATTCTCTTTCCTTCTCTTCCATTATGGACAGACACTATGAAGCATAGTGACCTAGCGTATGACAAGCAAAACACTTGACGTTGTTAAGGTCCTTCTTCCTCTGTTCTGGAGATGTCTCTCTCCCTAGAGCACTGTTTCTTCTTCCCTTCCTAACATGAGCAGTTAGGGTCAAGTTCTCATCATCAATACCTATCTGCTTTCCATTCTTGGACTCTATCCAAGCATTCCTCATGGATGCAATCAATCCATAGTGTGTTAAATGGTGGCAATTTCTCTCGTGCACAAATTCCCTGCACAAATAGTTCCCAAGACCCGAGAAAACCATTCAATGCCACATTCACAAACTCTTTGTCATCAACTACGTCACCAATGGCTACAAACTCATCATGAATCTGAGTGATTTTCATGAAGTAGCTAGCCACTATATCTGATTTGGACATCTCAACAGATCGAAGTTGGTGCCTCAAAATCAACTTCCAGCTTGCATTATCGCTTTGGTACAAACCCACCAAAGCATCATACATATTCTTTGTTGTCTTTTTCTGAGAAATATGAGGAATCAAATGATTTTTCATAGAATGCAACAACACTCGCTTGACCTTCACTTCTCTCTTCTTATGGGCTACCAATTCCTATGCATCATTTGGATCTGGAACCACCATCTGAACATACTCTTTTGGGATCATTCTCTTCCAAGAGGAAAAAGATCCTAGCCTTCCAGGCCTGGAAATTAGTGGCCACATCCAACCTATTCTCCACTCTAAGAGTGCTCACCATTGTGACCTGCCCAAAACAAACAAAAATCTGCAACAACACAAATCTACAGCCACACAAATCTACCAATAATAAAAAATCTTCAACAATTGTGTCTCAAGAGATGACTCCCTCTCTCTCTCTAGAGCCTATGCTCTAATATCATGTCAAATTTTCAACACAATTAATGCATTCAATTTTAGATCTGAAAATTACTTCCAAGTGACCTCAAACAATGAACTAGGGTTGTTATCACTAAATAATTTTACATTGAAATTACGACAGAAAATAATAGCGAAAGCACAAAGATTAGAGATAAATCATCCATACACATGAGACACAAAATTTATGTTCTGTAAAATTTTCTGATTGAGAAATTCCAAGGAAAAAAGCAATGCTCCCGCAAACTACAAATTCAGCAAAATTCCTGAAAAAACTTCCAACTTGCAAACATGTTGCAAACCCTAGTTGACTTCACCCTGTAGTTATGTTGTATGGCCTGCTGACGCCAATTGTACAGTTGGTGTCGTCACCTATACGGAGTGCTTACGTCACCCTTACAAATTACTTATGTTGTTCCTCTCATACATTTGCGCTCACACATGAGGCCTCTCTCTTGGCTGAAAAATTAAGAAAAGAATAACAGAAACCCTAAAACAGATTTGTCAAAGTGAAAAAATTTCTCGCTGAAATTGTCTCGCAATCTCTCATTGGCACAAATGTTCACTCACTTATGCCAACTCCATAATGTCACAATGAGATATGTGGTGCCTCCTTACATTGTCTCTCTTTTTATAGGAGTCTAATGAGTGAGTTTAGGAATCCATACTAAACTCAACATTAAATTATAATTGTTTATTCCTCCAAGTGGGTGTGAAACCCCAACAACAACAATTCAAAGCCCCCAACTCAATACGAAGGGGGTTTTCACAAAATGAAAAATGCAATGTTAGTGACAACAACGATTCTCACATGCCCGACACCAAGGCCAATGTGGGAATACCTCCCAATGCTACAAAACATCAACAATCACCCCAAGATGGAGGGTGGGGGATAGGAGTGAAGATGTGTATGTCCCCCAGTGGATGGGTGGTGCAGTGGGATTAATGGTTTTTATTAAAAGACTTTACAGCATCTAATGCCTTTAAAATACCATGCTAGCACCTTTAACACAAAACTTTAGTTGTCTGCTTCAATATATTCGTTATTAGGCATGGCATTGACATTTCTTCTAATAAGTCAGAATAGGGCATTCTTTAGGAATGGCAACATAAATTATTTCCGAAGTATAAAAAATCTATCACCAAAATTTGAGAGAGAAATACATTAAATCATCTAGTGATTACACTGTCGCAGGAGCATTTGGCAACTACATTTGATAAGCCGAATGGCTCTCAGTGACATTTTTTTCTACAAAAGCTTGTTACACGAAGTGTTGGTTCTTTAAGGTCAATCCTTGAAAGCCTTATTTGATTACAATATCTCAACAAAGGAGCTCCAACAGAGGAAGCATTAGAAGTAGAGCAAATCCAGTAATCTACAATTCTGCAAACATGAGACACAGAGCTCAACAAACTTTAAAAGCAAGTTCTTCTAACAGGTATGTTAAAGCTCTCAACCAGAAGCTCACACATTGTCCCTCAATTCTAATGACCGCTAGATGGCTTTCCTTCTTGTGATTATAAAATATATCCAGAAGGTGAAATACTATACCATTTGCCTGGAACATTGTTTCTAAAATGCTCCTCCCAATGGGAGAGAGGGAATATGGTTTGAAATTTTGCAGAACTGTTTTACACATTACTATGGATGATAGAGTTGTGCACTCCAAAAAAATTGTAAACTTCAAAACTCAGATCACTCGGGCATTATTTGACAGAATTTTTAACTGCATTACAACAAAAACAGAAAATAATCTTAAAGATGCTTTCTTGTTAGATGAATAGAGTTAAAAGCTTCAGATTTCCATGATGGATACTTGAATAGTCCAAGAGATGTTAACAAACAAAGAATAACAGATAACTTTCAAATTAAATATTTACATAGCTTATCACTGGACGTGGGGAACTATTCTGAGAATCATATTACTTACAGAAATATATAGCTTTACATCTATATTTCTCCTAAGAGAACACAGAGACAACATTATGATGTCTGGTTCTTTAAAACTGCAAGACGGATTTCGCTTCAATCCACATTTATGAAAATTTTATTTCCATTGGACAGCAGGGAAAACCCATACTAAATTAAGGACAACTCTCCAGCCTATTTTGATTTTCCCTCTTTTTTAGCAGCTTTTGCTGCTTCTTTTGCTGCAGACTTTGCCAAGGTTGTAGCCTTCACTGCATTCTTTGGATTTAGAGCCTTTCTAAGTTTAGAAATAGTCCAGGCTGCACCAGCCATATGGCCTGCAGCTCCAAACCCTTCATTGGTTATCTTACCAGCCTGCTCTCCATACCTGCGAAAGAAAAGTATGTCAGGTAATAACAAAATGCAGTTGTAAATTCGTGACTTAAAGCTACTATTTCTCACTTGAAGTGAAACACACAGAAGATGGGTGCAGTATATACTTATGAGAGACGAGATCTGTAGTCACAACAGAAGAAGTTGACAACACACTCTTTCCAGCAACTTCAACAGCATCAAAAACCCTACCTGTTCACAAGCATAGTAGATATTTCCACTCAATATATACTCTATACTATATTCGCATTTCTCTAAAACATCTCCATTTAAATCCAATTAATAGGTCTATAAAAAAGAGTCTAGTTTAAACACTGAATAACAACGTTTTAGACATAACAGTCCTAGTCATTAAAGAATTGCTATTGCAGAATAATAAGCAAAACTTTGAAACGTTTTGCTAGGCTCAAGACAATTTTTCCTTTTTCAAGTTTTCATAAGAAACTATAGTTGGCCTGAACATACATAACACTGATTTTTTTTTCCAAAAAATGAGCAGTTTTGACTTTCAATACCATTTGGACTGAATCAATAACTTCATTTGTTTTCGTGACAGCTTTGCAATGCCTAGTATAGTATCTGTTAAAATGTTTTGATATTTTTTCTACTTCCGAATCTCCATAAACAGAGCTACTCTCTTCCATTCCCTCCAATATTACCCAAGATATTTTTAGTCCCTGCCTATGGCAGAGAACTATAGTACTCTGTTTTCAAGCATATAATCTATTAATTGGACTCTTGGGCATTAAGTTTTCTCATATAAGTTTTCCTAAGGTCCTGTAATCTCTTAAAAATATATACAAATTTTGATTTGTAACATTGTCTTCATTGTAGTGATCAGAAATGGATCCGGACTGAAGAATGGATAAGACTCGGTACCTACAAAACAAAATGACAATCAACCAATATTATGTAAACCATGTAAAACAATGCAAGGTTAAAGTTGAATAAGCCAAATAAGGGTGTAAGAGAAAAGTTAAAGAAAAAA
>JASDQU010029663.1:15770-26203 GCA_032191745.1 Picea mariana | reverse complement strand
TGAAAAAATCAAAGTGACAAACATTAGTCCAGTGACAATAGCAAGTACAGTAGGTGAATTGAAATACTAATTGAATTAGTCAAATTTCCCATCCGAAAGCGAGAACCAATGATTCATCCA
Source organism: Picea mariana (assembly GCA_032191745.1). NCBI lineage: Eukaryota > Viridiplantae > Streptophyta > Pinopsida > Pinales > Pinaceae > Picea > Picea mariana. Next base: position 26,083 of record JASDQU010029663.1, on the reverse strand, counting down.
GTGATAATAAGTCGGTACTATGTTGACCCAGCACCAACTCAGGCCAGAAATCACTCACCAAATTATCGGAGGATGTTTGGCAATGTTTGATATTTTTATTTACGAGCTCAGAGACATGGCAGGACCTCTGAGATGAAGCATTGTTACAATGAGGTGCTCTTTAAATTCTCCACATCATACGTAATGGTTCGAAGTCTCTTATTAATATTTATTTAGGTGGGAGCTTTCCATTACTAGTCCAGGTTGATTCTTCTCACATCATAAATAATGGTTCGATGTATATTATTAATATTTATTTAGGTGGAAACTTTCCTTTAATGGTCCAGGTTGATTTTTAGGGAAGATACTTTTGACATACAAACCAAAATTATTGGAGTGACATGTTTTACTTGTCATATTTTATTAATGTTAAATGTAAAAGTTTTATTTCAGTAGATAAGGTTGTTTAACTTACATAAATCTGTATGAAATCACTATTTTTTTTGTTAATTAACACCCATTTTTGAATGTCAAAATAGATTATCATACCCAAAACCCCATTTTTGAATGTCAAAATAGATTATCATACCCAAAACCCTTTGAATATTCTAATTATAAAGAAATAATCACTCAAATCTATTAATATAACAATTTCTTACAAAAATTAAAATAAATATTTTCCAAAAAAATCTAAAAAAATAATCATTTCTTAAAACCTTTAAACTAAGAAAATACAAATAAATTTCCATATTATGATAAAAAAAAATTTGAAAAAACTAAATTAACTAATAATAATAACCACTTAGATCCATTTTACATAAAGAATAACATTATGCTAAAGTAACAACAACTCCAACATACTAAAATGTAAAGCACCTCAATGTTATTAATATCCATTTTTTAAACTTTAAAACATTTTTAATATAATTATATAGTTACAAAAATTGTTTTTTTTCTCATTTCTATATGAGAGAATACTTATTAACATGTATAAGGTTTAAAACATTTTTAATATAATTATATAGTTAAAAAAAATGTTTTTCCTGATTTTTATATGGAAGAATATTTATTAACAGGAAGAATGTTAGATTTTTTCATATTTGTTATTATTAAAATCTAGTTTTTATTTAAATTATAATTTTAAATTTAATAAATTATTTTATTAATATGAAAAATGATTTAATATTTTTAAATATTTCTAATATAATATATTTATCTTGATATTTTATAGTTTAGTATAAAGATATCTTGTAAACTAGCATAGCTGCAAACTTGTGGCAAGTGAAGGTGAGAAAATGAAAAGCGGCTATAAAATGAAAGGTGGTCGTAAAATGGTTAGTGATTAAAATCACAACCATTGATTTATTGGGACTACAAACAATATTCCATCAATATTTAATTTTGTCCATACAAAACTGATTAAGCACTAAAAACCTATTAAATGTGCTCATTGTCAATAGGTGTATGACTTTAGGCTTAATTATATAACAAAAAATAATAAAAAAAAAATCATCTTAAATCTGATCTATCAAACACTAAGAGGGATCCAATTCCTTAAAATGTAAGTTTTTTTCAATTAATTCCATGTTATATACTGATTTCTTCACATCAAGTAATAAAAATATTACACCTTAAAAGATGTGATAGATCTAGGTTCCTAAATCTATAAATATTAAGAGTATACACTTTAAAGAGATTTGAACCTCTAAAGATTTCATTCAACTAAACTCTTGATAAATCAGGAATTAAGCAGGAACTAGACTAATAAATGCATTTCATCAAATCATATATTTGTTTATAAAAAAAAAATCATTATTTCAACAAAACTAAAAAGAAAACTTAATATTGCTAAGTCAAAAACACTCTTAACGTGTTTCAAATCCCCAAATAACACTATTACCGTTCCTCTTTCAACCCATTTAATTTTAAATGAAGTTAAGAAAAAAAATTAAATTAAAAAATATATAAACTTGCTAAAACAAGAATTGAAAAAACCAAATTAATTTTGCACATGGAAGAACGCTAAACGCAAATCGCAGGTCTCCGTAATGGAGATATACTCTGCCATTAAGAACGCGTTAAGATACACAAAACTCTGCACACTTTTTCAGATTTATAATTTTCCAGTTAATGATTTTCTCTCTACTCATTAAAATATTTTAATATTAATGAACCTAACCATACACAGTTCCATATTTATAATTTGTATTTGCAATGTTTTAACCATACAGTTCCATATTTATAATTTTCATTTGCAATGTTTTAACTGGTAATTGGTGACAGGCAATTGTCACGGACATATTTATTATTTTTATTCGCAATGTTTTATCTGCTAGTTGGTGACAGGTAGTTGTCAGGGCGTTTAAATTGACACATTATACCTTTTATGGATACAGTTGTTTTATTCAAAGGTACATGGTAGTTGCAATTCTGGAATGCAGAGTTTGAGGGAACAGTTTGTTGTCTTGACCTAATTAAATTAACTTAAGCCGTACTCACAATATTTATATAAAAAAATATTTTATTTTATAAAATAAAGTAAACATATTTTATTATAAAGATGGTACAAGTTAGTAATTCCTTTTCATAACATATCTGTTGTAATGGAAAATTGGTACAACAGTCATTTGTTGACTAATAATAATAATTTAAAAAAGATGATATAAAAAATGAAAAAGTAAGAAATAGAATTAATCGTCTAAATGTTATGTCTTATGCTATTTTTGTTTATGGATAATTTTGTATAACTAAACAAAATCACATCTAATAGTGGGAATAGTTGTAGAAAGTGTAAATTTTTGTAGGTTATTATTAGGTATATTTTTTAATGTTAATTTTATATTTTTTTAAATTAATAAACTTAGTGAAATTACCATGTGAGGTGTTAAAACATGGTTTAAAGGTCTTGACATAATCAATGACTGTTTTTATTGTGTATATCTCTTTTGTAACTGTGTACCTTATATTGTTTCACATATAGGCGATGCAATAAAAAGTTGTGGTTAAAAGAAAAGACATATATAAATATATTCCACACAAACATCTCTATTATAACTCTGCAATTTAATCATTATAAATATGTGCATGATATTAAAAAAACTTTGTATAAAATATATTTAACAATAGGGATTTAGAACAATATATTAATTTTTGAAAATTCAAAGGAATTTGTGTGTATTATTTTTACATAAAATACTTATAATGTAAAAATCTATCACCTTCTTGCTTCAAAACAATGTTTTTAGTACTAAAACCTTCTTTTAAAGCCAAAAGACTCATTTTTTTTTCTTGGCCATAGTTAAGGCCACTATACACAGCATCTTTCCACAAAAATGCTTAACGAAACATGGAGTACCTCTTGCAAGTTAAATACCCGAGAGAGAGGGCATGTGTCATAGTTGGAGGATTCTTTCATAATTCTTGATGCCTAAAATGTTCATTTGTATGCATAAAGCCTTTGTTTTTCTTTATAACCATGGTGTAGGCCCCTAGATCCTTTACTGCCTCTGGAAACCAATTAATGTATCCATATCCCACTTAGAGGCCAAATATTCCACAGGGAGGTCTTATGTGGTGTTTGAATACATCGTTTCTGACATATACGCTTGAGAAGCTTTGTTAAATACCTAAGGGACTTGTTATCCTTCCTTGACCATTATCTAAACAAAAAGACCCATCAATGTTACTGAAAACATCATAATGTTCCTTCATAATTGACACACACTTGAAAGATCCCCAAGAGAGGGAATGTTTTATGGATTGTAGGAGTTTTTCATGGAAATCAAGCCATAGAAGCTTTATTTAGGGAAAAAATCCACTTTCATCCTCCTCTAAACTTTTTTAGACATTAAGACTTATTCTTGGTTCACAACTAAACTAATAACGGTGTCGATATTGAACTTAGACATAAATGAAACCATAGATAGGTCATACATGGTGGTTCAAGGACACATCCATGGAACTTGAGTCTAAGAAGAAAGGTTTAGTTCCAAAGTCTCTTGTTCCCCTCTCTCATCTATGATCAAGGACCGAAGACCCATCCATAATGTTTGAGACCACTAATCATATTCAAATGAAATTCCAAATAAACCTTAGAGAGGGCTCATGTCATGGTTTATAGGTGATTTTCATGGTGTTTGGGTTTGAAAAGGTTCCATTAGGGATTAAATTCATCCTTTCCCACCTAAACTTGTTGATACATTGACACCCATTTCCCGTACAAAAAACCTACTCCTTCCTTGATTTTTATGCAAGGGAAGAGACCCTCTACAAAGTTCTTGTGTGTTGGCTCAAGGACTTACTGAAGGTTAATAAGCTTGAGAAACTTCAACAAGATCATAGAATTTTTTTCCATTCTATGATTACAGTTAATGCCCCATAACCCATCCATGGTGTGAAAAACCTTCTTATCGCATCTAGATACAACTTGAATTCTGAAGATCCCCTAGCGTTGAGTGGTTCCATGTTTTTTTTCATGGTACTTTATTCCAAAAATATTTGTTTGAGGCCAAGGGCATTTTTTTCTTCGCTTGATGTTGATTAGACCTAATGAACCATTCCTAGTATTGAAAACCTATTCATGGTTCCCATATGTGTCTAGTAGGAAAAGTATACCCTATAAGAGTCCCATGTATTGTTTTGAGGATGCATTCGTTGTTCTTAATACTAAGAAGCTATGTTTTGGGCCTAAGGTTATTGTTTTTGTCCTTTGACCATGGTGAAGGGCCTAAGGACATTGTCTCCATACAATGACCATGGTGAAGGCCTTAAGACCCATCCATAGTGTGAAAAAAATATTGATGATTCCCATGTCCAACTCTTAGGCCAAATCACTTAAGGTGAGAGATCATGTCACAATTTTTAAGTGTTGTTTCTTGGTGGATGAGATTTCTCTACAAGGACAACACCTTCTAGAGGAAGTTTTTGCAGAGGTTTTTAGTGTTAAAAAAATTGGAAAAAATTTAAAAAAAAACTCCACTACAACCTCCTCTATTTATTTTGGAGGTTTTAGCAGAGGTTTTAACGGATGTGCCATATAACTAAAAACAACTGTGTGGGAAGAGGTTCTAGCGAAGGTTCTTTTTTAGTCTTGTTATTGTAAAAATTCACTAGTGCATTCTTGACAAACCCTCCCTAGTGTGTTAATATAATAAAAGTTCCATGTTTCCTTTATAATTATCATGCATTGATTTCACCTTTCATTGTATACAGAGAATATCACTGATGTTATTATAATTTCTTCGCATTGGATTCATCTTGTTTTCATATGAAGCACCGATGCTTTTTATTTTTTGTACGCCTCAGTGCATTTACATTATAGTGTGCACTTGTGCAATAAAGCTATCATAAGATAAGCTGCATTTAATATAGTGTGTTCCGTTGTGCTTATATAATTAGTGATCCAAGAGGATCTAAGGAACGCTCATAGAGGTGCAGGAGGATATGGAACGCTCATACAGGTCCTAGGGGATCCAAAAAGGTCAAAATATGTCTTTCTCAAATGATCGAGAATGCCATATTTCTAGAAGTGAAAACCGTGCCTCAAACGGAGCTTGTAGGAAAAAGGTATGTTTAGTCAAAGTTTTCGTTAAAACAAAAGAAAGTCAAAGGGTTAGGGTGACATGTGTCACCACTGCAAGGGTGACATGTGCCACACCTTTACAGGTACAAAAGAAAGATAACAGGTTGACAAGTGTTCCAGTAACAAGTTGACAAGTGGACCAATAGTTTTCTGACATGTGGCAAGGATAGCCAATAAGAGGCTACCATGTGGCAACCCCTAATTGGTCGGTTTGAGTTATAGTTGTGTAAAATTTAATGAAGGTGAGTGGAATCAAACCCAAAATCTCCTACCAGGACCTACGACTCAGCCAAATGTGTCAATCAACACGTCAAAACATGTCACTTAACCTATCTATGGTGCTATATTTATTTAAAGTGTCAAGTTGTTATGTTTAGTGGAGGAGAGGGTCAAGAGCTTAGGCACCGACCCTTGTTCACATGTTTCACCTGGATACCATGCCTAACACATCGCATGGGGGCTATTCAAAACATGCCACATATATTATATTTGTATATTGTTGTATAACAATTTAACAACCATTGTTATATCCCATATCACACGCCTTATCACATATTATATTCCCATAAACTTATGGCAAGTGGGTTTTCCATATGGCTTATTCCATGTGCCCTATTTCTATGGGTTTATGCCTTTTTTTTTTTTGATTGTTTCAACCATATGTCATTTTTAATATGGCTAAAACAAACCAACCTCATGCCATTAGTAGGAATGGATAAGATGCCAACAAACCTACCAAGTGGGTTACTTAAAGATAATTATATTCACTATCTTTTTTATGTAATTAGATAAAAGTATAACAACAAGGATGCCCCCCTTGCGTTATAAAAAGGGGTTCATCTCTTATGTAAAAAAGGTGTTGAATCCTAGAGAGGATCTGTAGGAGAGAGCTAGGAGAGTTGGAGTTTAGCTCATTCTACTGGGAAGAAAAATACATTTTGTATGTCATGTATACAACTACAGAACATTGGTTTATGACTACACACCATTGGTGTATTAAACACACTCATGTGTGAGAGAACACTTATGTGTTAAGAGGCTTTGTGCCATTTTACTTCATATAGAGGTTTAACTTGTTTGTAAGAGTTAGGAAGAGGTTTTCATGTCCAAATGCTTGTATTGTATCTCCTAATGTAGAGTTACGTGTTGTTTGCATAAGTTGAGAGAGTTTAAAATCTTTGCATTGCCTCTTTTCTGCATAGCTTTGCTCGTTTATGTGAGTTAACAGGAAATACAACCTTGCATTACTTCTTTTTGTACATATCTTATTGTGCTCGTTTATATGAATTAAGGGGAAGACACCATATAGAGATTTTCTATGTGCTCGTTTGTATGAGTTTGTAATTGATATATTATTCACATAGAAATTCTCGCTGTTGAGGATATTTCTTTTATTGGTCATTTCGTCTTGATTTTTATGGATCAAACATTCACATGATAAATTGCAAATAGGTCAAATACGTCCTTTATTTTATGGAATGTGGTCGGATGTGATTGTGAATTAACATCTAAGTATTTTTGGGATAAATTAATATTAGAGATCGATCAAGTTGTTTTTTTAGTACTCGTTTGGTATTTTCAAATCACGAGGTATTAGAGAAAGGTTTTGACATTTGTTTGCAAGTGAATGCTTACAAGAGCTAGATTAATCTTGGTAAAGGAGAGATAGCAAGTTATAAGTCTGATATTGAAAGGAGACTTCGTGAGCGTAAGATAGATTCCGTAGGAAAGGAAGGAGAAGACCCTCCCATGAGTCCTGAGAAAATTATAGCTACACTCGAATCGATGAAGGAAGTAATAGAAGATTTGAAATGAAGAGTTCGAAAGACTGGAAACAAAGAATCTTCGGTGAAAGAAGAAGTTGGAGGTGAAGGTGGTGGACCTTCAAAGAGTTCTTCGCCATCATCATCATCATCGTCATCAGCATCATCTTCTAAGAGGAAAAATTGTTTTAAAAATTCTTGTCATTCTCATGATTTTCCTTTATTAAAACTAGATGTAAAGTTTGATTTGCTTACTTATGATGGAGACTGTAATTGAGAGAAGTTGGATAATTGGATCAAGAATATTGAATTGCATTGCAGGGTATAAAAAAATCACACAAGACACTTCAAATATATAGTTGGATACTTTTTGCTTGAGCGGAACAACATTAATATGGTGGGAGAGTAGGACATAGACTGATTTTATTCAACATGGTAAAATAATCTCTTCCTAGAATGAATTTATTGTTGCGTTAAGAAATCAATTTATCCATTAGCTTATATGAAAACATCAATGATTGCTTGGTAACATCTAAGGCAAGGAAAAGGGAAAAATTTCCAAGCTTATGCACATGAATTTAAGATGAAGGCATTGTATTTAGGAATTTCACTACATACTTCTGAGACTCTTCTAAAGTATATTGGTGGTATGCACTCATATCTTCTTCATATTTTATAGATGTTCAATCCTACTAATAATGATTAAGTATCACTACAAGCTACACACCTTGAAGCCAGCAAAGGAAAACATGTCGAGGATGTGATAGAGAAGTCAAATAACAAGAAGAGAAAGAAGACAACTACAATGAAGAAGAAAGAATAAGAGAAGCCTACATGTTCTCATTGCAAGAAGAAAGGACACGATGAAGAGAAGTGTTGGAAGATGCATTCAGAATTGAAGCTAGAGTGGGCTCATCCTAGGAAGGGTAAGAAGAACACCATGACCACAGTGTAGGATCTTGGATCAGATTCTGAGAATGAAACTATGATTACAACTATGGGCATCAAAGGTACATTTCTATTGTTGATTCAAAAATTTATTCTGTAAAGTATATTATTATCCCTCATGGAAGGAAAACATAGTTACCAACTTAATGAGAATTGTGACCTCAAAATGAGAACTCTGGCCCAAAAAACCCATATTTTTGCATAAAAAACATCAAAATCAACCCCCAAATCAAAAAGTGGTCCTACCAATAGCACCATTTATTTTAAACAGGGTCAAAATTACAACATTTTCAAACATTGCCTTCAAAACATAGACAATAGCTCAGAAAAACCTTAAAATTAGCACCTAAAAACAAAAAATATGTTTTTGATTTTTTTTTTTCTTTTCAAAATGTTAAATTTTGAGATCATTTGAAATCGTATTTTTATCACTTGGTACCATTAAAACCAAAACCTCTAAATCAACCATCAAATTGAAAAGTATTGCTACCGGTAGCACCCATTCGAAAATTGGGGTATTAAAATGACACATTTTTATAATGTGGTAAAAGAACTCATCATTACTGTAAAAAAAATCATAAAAACAACCTTTAAATGTTTACTTTTTAAATGTTATCATCATGCAAAGGACAAGGTAATACATAATGCCATGAAAATATCATAATATACTTTAAAAATTCAACGTCATTTTTTAATATTTTTTTTCCTTTTAACAATAAAAAAGTAAATACAAGTTACATTGAATGAAACATAAATAGTTTCTTTAGATAAAACCAACATCAAGGAGCATCGCCAGCCTCCATGGCCAAGCCCCGGGCATAACAGAGAACAATAGATAATTGCGAGCGAATGATTTTCATTATGGCTTGGCAGCAGGAGTGTTTACACAGAATATAGAAACTGCGAACACTCTTACTCGTGCATTACATGTTAGAACAGTTTGGGCTAATTGCTTTGACATTTTTGATGGAAGTATACCTTTTGGTGACTATAAAATGAGTGGCACTTACAGGTTAAAGCTGTTGTCACTCCTTTGAAGAATCCAACATGGTTGTAGATGTTGTTAGTTCTGGCAAATGATATTGATGTATGTGGAACATATTAAATCCCTGATGGTATTGTCTAGTCAGTCTAATTTGGAGTAAGATTTCTTTTCTAATAATAATGTACATGATAGATTTGATGCTTTATTTAGCTGTGATGCCATAACCGTGAGCGAATGCTTCTCATCTTTCATCATTCTCAATTACACCAACAATTCTTTTCTCCAGAAACTTGTCACAGCCTTACTTAATGGTAACAAATTCTAACACAACTCTTAAATGGCGAGGAACAATAACGCCATTTTACACGATTCTCTAAACAATGACGAACATGACCCAATTAGGAACTAATTATGGTTAACATACATACTAACACATATATCACAATGTGCATCACTCAGGCTTGGATTTGCTTTGTGTCTTTGTATGTTAAAAAACCTACAGGTTGCATAAGACTTGCCCTGTCTTTGTGTAAGGAACCTGTGAAAGGTCGAACGCCATATAAAGTTGAGCAAAATATCATTTTAGTGGTCAAACTTTGTTGGAATCCAACCAATGCCATATACTTTTATAAATGAGAAGTGTGTAAGGCGTTTGATAAACATGACTTAATGGGCATTTTCGTAGGCAACCTTTGTTAGAATATAGGGAGAGAAACCCATAAAATCTCAGTGTTTATAAACAAAGTAACCACACTAATTTGGTGTTTCCTTTCTCTTGCTTCAGGGTATGCTGTTTGTAAATAAAGTAACCTTCTTTTCTCTTTCTTGAGGGTATGCTAATTATGAATTAATTAACATTTATTATAGTGAAAACAAAGTAATCACACTAATTTGTTGTTTTCCTTCAAACTATGCTAGTTATGAATTATCTCACATTTACTACAGTGAGATAATTACTAGAAGTATTCCTCTTTTCCAGGTTTATTAATTTTCCTTTTTACAAAGGCTTTGCCTAACCATGGATTTACTACTTTTATTAATTGTTTTAATAGAGTAA
>JASDQU010029662.1:13334-33676 GCA_032191745.1 Picea mariana | reverse complement strand
TTTGTTTAAGATCTGGAAACAAATTTATTTTGTGAAGTATCTACATCCCCTTCTCACTCATGTGTCCAAGCCTATGATTCCACAGTGTTGTATCCACTCATGTAGAATCTAAAAAGATAGAAGGGTCATTATTACTAATACATAAATACAATGTACCTTACCTTCTCTCCTTTTTCTATCACCAGTGATCCTTTGGTGACCTTCCACACCTTATCTGTAAATATGGATAAACTCCCTTCACTTTCCAACTTCCCTATATAAATTATTTTTTTCCTTAGATATGGAACATGTCTTACCTCTTTCAACAACCACTAGTTTCCATTCCTTTGCTTTATTTTTACCTTTCCCATTCTAACAATTTTGCATGGTGCATCATCACCCAAATGAACCTGTCCAAAATCAACTTGAACATAATCTAGAAAATGTTTCCTATGGGGGTTGGCATGAAATGAAGCCCCTGAATCTACTACCCAAGACTCAAAAATATTATCTACGAAAATAATCAAAGCATCTTGTAACACATCACTTGTTACATTTGCTTCCTAATTTTTCTCTTGTTGTCCATCTCTTTGTTTCTTTGGAGCTCTGTAGTCTTTCTTTAGATATCATTTCTTCCCACAATTCTAGCACTCTATATTTCCTAGTCTGTATTTGGATCTTCCCTTCCTATAATTCTCGCGGTTCCGTGAGCCCTTTCCTCTATCCTTTTGTCTCCATCTGTTCTCCATGTTTAATGCATTACCTGATGTCTCACCTGTTGAATTATGTTGTCATTGACGTCAAATGACTAATGTCAAAGAGTTGATATCTTGTCATAGTATCATTGATGTATTGATTGATGGCCTATGTTTTCATAGATGTAATTGATGTAAAATATGTAAAGTGGTGTCATAGTGATGTATTTTCATGGATTGATGTATAGATGGGATGATGTAAAGGTTGGCCATTATTGTCTTGTCATGGTTGATAGGAATAACCAAATTGATAAACTCCAAAGTGGTCCCCTTATGGTGAAATCCCTCACAAGAAGACGCTTTGTGAAGTCCAAATGGTTAGGTATCCCAACAGTGTGGTTAGGGAACCCAAGTTTGACTAAGGAATAATGTAATCAATATCGGTGAATTTTTAGGAGAAACTATTCCATATGGATAGTATATGTCATGTCGTTTCCAGTGATATGTGGAACGTCACATAACTCCTCACGGTTAGAGAGTTATGGCCATGTGAAGTTGGAGAACCCTCATAAGTTATCTAGAAGCCTCTAGAAGGTCAAAGAAGTCAAATTATTCTAGAAGATCCTAGAAGAATTTGACTAGTAAAAGTGGTTATTCATGGGTTAAGTGGTTGCAACAAAAAAAAATTAAAAATAAATTAGTTGCAACTAGAATTGGAGAGTTTACTATTTGTGGATAAAGTGGTTAAGTGGAAAAAGTGGTTAAGTGGACAAAGTGGCTAAGTGGACAAAGTTGGTTAAGTGGACAAAGTGGCTAAGTGGAAAAACTGGCTAAGTGGACAAAGTGGCTAAGTGGACAAAGTGGTTAAGTGGATACTTCTAGAGGAAGCTACTTGGAGAGTATAAATAAGAGAGAAAGGGTCTCCCATTAGTATCCATTGAGCATATTGAATATCTACAAGTGACTGAGGTAACCAAAGGAGATATAAGGATAATTTCAGAGGGAAGGTGAAGTAAATAAGGCCAAAATTCAAGGGAGGATAAAGTCTTTTGATGATGCTTTCTAAGGTATGTTATTTACAGGTCATCTCATCATTTTTTCAATAACTTGTTTTCTAGAATGATTTAGATAGAAAACTTTGGAGGATGTTGAGAAAAAATATCCAAGTAACTGTGATAAAACAATAATCTTGTGGGTCATTGTATTTTTGCAGTTACACTCCATGGAAAATAGGGTTTGTGGCTAGTCCTAAAACTAGTCTGAAACAGGTGTTTCGGGTAAAAACATCATAAATTATTCATAACATATCCAAATTTAGTAAGAACAAATGTATTGATTAGAGTACAGTCTGTAGTATGTTTTATACCATTTTCAGATCCATACAAAAAATATTCCATGCGGGGAATGCTCTACAAGTTTGCTCTCTAAATTAAGACAGAATTCAGAAAGGTGTGCCACTTTTGGTATAACTCCTTTTCTTGGAGGTTCCAAGCAGTGAAACCTAGAGGGACTGCAGAAAAGATATTGAAGAATATTTTGTATTGTTTTCATATCTTTATTCATTACAGGTACATAGTTATGATTGTTGCAAGTTAGGGTTGTTGACTAATCCAAAATTAGTCATGTGAGACTAAAGTAAAGTTTGATGAAAATGCCAGTATCTTGTTGTTAAAGTTAAGGAAGGTTAGCAGGTCTATGATCATATACACCAGGTTTGTTATAGAGTTACAGATCAGATTTGGATAATGAGATTGATGAGACATGTTTAGGTGACAGGTTGTGCATAGTTGATGTGCTTGTATTGGTATAGAATGTTGGTACAGTTTGACAGATTTCTTTCTGTCTACAAGATGGGTCTTGTACTTTAGGGTTGGATTCCTCACATCTTGGTTGGTGTTGAGATACACAGGTTGGGTCTTGCATTGAGATTTGTTTCTCTCTTGGATTTGGTTCCCTATTTCAGTTGGTGTTGATAAAACCCAAGGATTGTAGTCTGTAATACAAAAGAAACATATACATATATCTGGTGTTCTTTGTGTTATTTATTGTGATGGTGCATAGCTATTTATTGTTAATGTATGTAATTGAGATATATTTACATGCAATAAATGAAGTATGAATGGAATTAATAAGTAATGATGTTGTGAATGGTGATTTCTAACTAAAGTTTTGTGAGAAGTGTAAAAATAGGTCTCACACTAATTATCCCCCCTCTAAGTATGATCGGTGTGTCCAACATCACCTGTGTTTTTCCATCCCATTTCCTCGCTAAGGATAACACCAACAACATCATCAAATTTTAAAGTGTTTGAACCAGAGACAGAGTTACTTACAGCCATGACCAAGTTGTTCCAAATTTTTGGAAATGAGCATGAGATTAGAAGAGACATGACCTCATCATCAAAGTCCACTTTTACAGAACTTAGTTGATATCTAACTATATCGATATTCTGACATATTCATATTAAATAATCTATTCATTAGAAATACCTTATTGGATGTCGAGGGTTTTACATATAGTTTAGCCAATGCGTCCATCAGCTTCTTCGTTGTATTTTCTTTCAAAATATTGAAAACCATAGACATTTCCAGGCTCAACCATATCATTCCTAGTGTCTTTATGTCAAGAACCTCCCATTCTTAGTCATTCATGGTCGTCGGCTTCTTTGATATTCCACCCAATGGTAAGAATATATCCTTCTAATATAAATAATCCTCCATCTGCATCTTCCATAACTTGCATTTTTGGCCATTAAATTTCTCGAACCTAAACTTTCCATCTTCCTCCATTGCTCCAACTCAAACCAGGAACCCTCTTTTCCTATGAGTTACATTTTGCTCTAATACTAGTTATTGAAAAAAAAGGATTACGGAGCAATAAAATAAAAACAAATGCGAAAATAAAACACAGAAGATATGTAAGTTTTGAACCTGCAAAGTAAAGCAATGCATATAGATTCTTAAGCAATACAGAAATTAATCAATGGCTCATACACAGAGTACATAGAGATTTTATACCGGAAACCCTCAACCGAGAAAACCTTTCTTATTTTCATTATATCGAATTTCACCANCATTCGCCATACAATATATACAATGTTTTTAGGTATTCCGTAGATACCAAAACCCTAATCCCTTAATCCGGGATTAATTTACAAATCCGCTAAAAATAGCAAAAACCGCCCAAAAAAAAAAAATCGGGGCACTGCCCCGGGCTACTGCCCGTTGTCAAACGTTGTACGTAACCAGGGGGGGGCATACCTACCCCCCCCTAAGAAAGCACCTGGCGCACATGACAGAGCTCTAGGTGAAGGGATCGTCAGATGCAGTTGTCGTATCTGACGCGCCCACACACACACACATGCAAAGAATATAACACATACCCAACAAGATACACAATACAATAGAGACACAAATATACATGGTTCACCCAGTATGCACTACGTCCACCAAAGAAATTGTTAGGTCCTTCCTTTTTATTATCCAACAAATGAAGCAATACAACCTACAACACACCCACTGTAACTTCCTCTTCTTTCTCTCACAGTCTCCTCTATCAGAATACAATATTCATAATAATAAACAGCCACAATACAATTCCCTCATAAAAGAGGTTTTCCTTCTAGGGAAAAAAACCCTAACACAACTTCTATCATTAGATATGTGACCTTATAATGAATGGTTCAGATTTACAATATACATTTACAAAGTAACTTTTCCTTCGGGGGGGAAATCCCTCCCTGCAACCCCCCCGCATGGAGGGTTGTACAATATTCTGGGGTGTAGATTCTTCATGGGGTATAAAAACAACTGAAAACAAAGACCTATGAAACAGGAAGATAATAAGGCTCCACAACCAACAACACACTCATTAAGAATCTAGTCAATGAAAGGAGTGGGGAAGTTATATTTAGGATGTTGTTTCTGAGTCTACACTTAAGGCTATAAAGTGCAGAGTCTAAGCATCTAAAAAGAGTGAAAGAAAAGGAAGGGGAAGAGACAACTCGGGGGGGGGGGATGAAGCTATGGTCGATCTCTGAGTTGTCTTTTTCTAGCTTCCAAATATTCTTGCATGCTGATATCCTACTTGATAGCGGCCCATGAACGTTTGAGCTCTGTCTGAGTGGTGGCGGTCTTGAGTATGGTATGGAACAGATTTAAAGCAATGTTGGTTTGATTCACTAGACCGGGTTCGATATTGGGTTGTCTTATGATGGGTACAGTCATGGGAAGAACATAACTTTGAAGGAGGTGGATGCTTTAAAATTCTTGTCTCAATCTTTATAGTGTACAAGGAAAATTCAATTAAGCCAGTCGAAGGGTTTAATGGAAACTATGGTCGTTTTCCGTAATTGAGTTTAAAATCTTGAAAACGAGTGTAAAAACATAGAGTTGTCAACAAATGTGGGGCATCAGTTTCATAGGAATCCCACGCTGTGGCAGAAGAAGAAAAGATGGGAGTACCTTGATGAAAGCATATAAAGTAGGGATCTCAATCGTTCATAGGTATTGTACTCACAAGTAGCCAATACAAAGGAAAAACTATAAATAACTAGATACCTAGAACCTGATCACTGCAGTAGAAGTTATACTAAATTGCAGCTAAAACATTCATCAAAGACATATATGAAAAATGACATAAAGCATGAATATACAGAGGAAGAAAAAACACATAACTCAATCTGGATGAAATATGGAGTCTTCAATCCACTTTGTATTAATCTTGGCTTAAGAGAACTTTCTCTATTACAACCTATTCATGGCCCAAAAAAAAATCCTTTTCTATTACAATCTTTCTTCTATTTAAACAAACTTCTGAACCTCTGGAATTTCGATCGTTCTGGAAAATTGTCAGTTACAGATGGAAAATTGGAGCGCTTCATCTCCTCTTATTTTCCTTCACTAGTAAGGGCAGAGCACCTTCCTTTCCCTACCCTTCAGGTTCTAGAAATAGAACAGGTAGACATCTGTCATTATTTGGCACCAGAAACCTGCCTTTTCACCTTCTCAGTGCAAATGATGCACCTCTCCACCAACTGGGCTATCAACCTGGAAGTCTTTGCTTGGTTTCTTGCTTCAAAAGTGTAACAACTCTTTGCCAGCTATGGCAAACTTGTTCCCACTTGTCGGTCCTCTATGATGATAGATCATAATTGTAGACTTGGTTGTACTAGCCATTTGTCCACTTGGGCCATATCGACTTGGCTAATCTGGGATATCTCCTCTTGTTTCTTTTCCATTTTTTCTTTGATGTCCAACATATGTTTAGCTATATTGATTTTTCCCAGTGTCCCAACATTGCTTTCCTTATCAAGGTCTAGCAAACTTTTACTTATCAAAGAGAATGTTTCCTCACAAGAATTCTTCACTTCATTATCTCTCCCCTTTCTTTCTGATAT
The DNA here is from genome assembly GCA_032191745.1 of Picea mariana. NCBI lineage: Eukaryota > Viridiplantae > Streptophyta > Pinopsida > Pinales > Pinaceae > Picea > Picea mariana. The sequence goes on along the minus strand of JASDQU010029662.1, from coordinate 27,603 downwards.
ATTCTTCTCCCAGACCTTTAGTAGGATATTACCTCTGGTTTGTTTTGCAATGGATAATTTTGAGTTGCCAACCATCTCTATCTTCACCATAGCTATAACAACATCTTGGAAAGCTACCTGTGTTGCCTCGGCTTCTCTTTCTCTTGAAGAAATATTTTCTAATATTTGATCTATCATCTGAAAATGGTTTTTAATGGTTCCTACCTTTACCAGCAGGTTTTGTTGAGCTGTAAATACCTTATGTTGGATTTCGGTGGCCTATGATCTGATCACCTTTATGTCTACAACCTAGTTCTTGGCCACCTCCAATTTCGACTGCAACTCTATAATTTGTTGCCCGTGTTGGCTTACCTGTGTTTGGCTAGTTTGCACCAACTGGCACACCAGCTCGAGGTCAGACATGAGCTTCTCGATTTCACACAGGTTGATTGTTAGGGATTCCTTAAGGCTCCTTCTCAACTCGTCCCTGACATTCTCTTCAACAGTATCCACCTTAGCTTCTAATTTACTGATCAGGAGGTTCTTTCGTTTCAACTAGGCTGTCAAAGTCCCAACTGAGTACTGATTGGTTGTAGCATAAGCCCCTAGTGCCCCGGCTATCTCCTTTGCAAATTCTTCCTCTTTCATGGCCTTCCCATTAGTCATGATTTTAAATTTTTTAGCCATTACACCCTATTTTTGATATAACCCTTGCTTCACCACGGCCTTTCTTTTTTTTTCAAAGAAAAATTCGTTAGGAGGAAGTTCCTCTATAGAAATAGGTGTCATTTCTTCATTGAAAATCCATCCCTCGTCAGGATTCCCCTTGTGAACTGCAAGGGTGTGATAATAGCAATCAGACTGTTGATTTCCTTGGATGTTTGTTTCGGGGTGACCTCTGTAACTAGCTTGTTTGTCGTGAGAGAAAGTGAGTTGCCCGATCCCTGTGAAGGTATCTATGCTTGGACTTGGGCCTGCTTGCCTGGCGTGCCCTTTTCAGGGTTTCCTTCCTGCTTCTGGGGGACTTTGGCTCCTTTCTCTGAGGTTCCATCCTCCCTTATTTTTCCTTGGTCCCTCTCCCCACTAGGACTCGATTCCTTTGCACCTTTGGCTCCCGTCAGCTTTGCAACTGAAAGCTCTAGGGCTTCAACCTGTAAAATCCGAGGGAGACAACTCCGTCGGTGCTCCTGGAATTTCAAAAATTCGGCCATATCTCCAAGTGGTAGGGATTGAATCTGACTTAGGACTTCAGCGAAGGACATCGCACCTTGGAATATTTCATCATGAGGGGAATCCTTGTGTTCATACCTCTTCAGGTCGCAACTCGCCAGGTGATTTCTCACAACCTTACTAAGGTCATGCTTCCTGAACTCAATGTCCACCAGTTTCATTTCTTCTAAAGCCATAGCCTCAGCTTTGGTGTGGAAAAACTTTAACAAGGAATATGCACCAATACGAATAGGGAAGGGCAGCCATACCTTTTTTTATACTCCTTTGAGATCTTTTTCTTATTCCGTCGAGCACAGTCTATCTGGCGATCTCACAGCACAATAGATTATCTGGTAGGAATAGTGGGAGGGCGTATGGAGGGACAGAGGTTTCGAAAACCCTGATATACGAAAATTTTGCCTCTAGATACCAATATGCCATGATGCTTAGGCTGGTCACGATGCTATATGACACCCTGGGAGGCGGCTGGCCAAAAATGGCGACATGCAATGGCACCATTACCCAGTTGAAGATATAGTAGATGAATTCTTTGGCCTTATCCTCCCAAAGATTTGAGTGGTAGACATGGATAGGCTCTTTATTAGATGGAGCCCAGCTCCAGTTCATCAGTGGGAAGGGTGTCATGAAGTAGATGGCATCCATGATGTAAGCAGACATAAAGAATGAATCTGCTTTCTTACTCACCCTCCGTGCTCGATATTCAGTAATTCGAATGGTCAGACTATTAGACAACAATTTGGCCTAGTCGAAGGAGAAACCCTCAATGACTGTATGAATGAGTGGCACCCATGGGAGGAAGAAATGGGTAGTGTCTTCCTTCCCATACAACCTGCAGGTCATCATCACTATGTACTTGAACTATGGCTCCAAGGAAGAGAATGAATAGATCCCATTGGAGTCAGCCCTAAATTTCGCGGGGTGTGAGGCCCCATCTTTGATCAGATCAAACAAACTTTTTACATACTGCTTGCACTCCTTCTTCTTGAATCCTTCTAGGAATTTGGCGTTGTGAGTAAGGTTTGGCGTGGGTGATAGTTTATACATTACCCACAAATGTTCTGGTTGGAAAGTACCAATCATCACCTTTTGTTCGCTGATAATTGTCCCAGTCAGGATGTCCACATGGTCCAACACCCACCTGATCATATCACAATAGAGAAGAAGTTGGGGCCTCACCACTATTTTGTGCTTCTCTGCTTGAACGATGATTTTGTATTTGGTTGATAAATCGTCCTTCTCATTGTCTCTAGAATCATCTGAATAATTTATCGACTCGGATTGCAGGATGTTGGAAATGTATGACCATGTCTTGCTAGAATTAATACTTCAGGGCGAGGTATCGGAAACAACGTATGAACCCTGACCTGAACTCTTGGTAGCTGACTTGGGCATTTTTTATGGAGCCATGGGAATGAAACCTGCAACTGGACCACCGGTCGAACAGATTTGAAAATCACAAATAGCGGTTAACCTGGTAAAATGGCTCTGCGTGTAAATAGAAATGAGAATTGAAAAAGTGAAGGAAAAACTCTTTATCTTAGTCATTTAAACCCCTGGTGTCCTTGAGAACAGAATGGTCAAATCGCTTAAAAGAAAGATTTAGCAGTAAAAGTGAGATCCCACTATCTGTCACCTCATCGTAGTTCAAATAAATGCCATAATTGTTTGACGAGTTGTGACACGAATCAATGCAAAAAACGTTTAAACTTACTCCATAGATGGTGCGTGTTAAAGGTTTCTTAATGCATCAATTAATCCAACTTAGCTCCTTTAATTAAGTGTGTTTTAGTCTTTAATCCCCCTTTTTCGGCATTCATTGTATCGGAAGATTTCACTCCTAGCCTTTGAGCCCCCAAAACCTGAAATCACGATGATGCAATTTAGTTAAAAATTCATGATCTGACTTAAGTTCTTAATTAATCCATGCTTAATTAACGAATATCGCGACTTCACGACTCGGAGATACGAAGGTATGGTTTTTTGGGAGAGCGATCGCCGAGTCACGAAACCCTGATAGTGTTTAACTAGGGTTTAAAGTGACTTACTCTTGACACTAACCTGGGTAAACTTTTAAAACCGTTATCACCACTTCATGCATCGGGACACTAAGGACAGTGGGAAATGTCACAAAACAAGTGAAACTCCCGAAACTGGATTTCTGGGCTTAAAAATAATATCTCACTTATTTAGAAGAAGGCGGCTTCAACATCGACTCCAACTAGGGATCTTGTCTCCTCATGGGATGAGAAGAACAGTAGACCGAGTGCCTGTATGGGTAAATGGAGTTATTAGTTTGCTTCTGAGAAACTGGTTGAGAAAGAGGATACAGAGAGAACCTTGAGGTTCCAAATTGAAATCTAGGAAGCTTTCAAACCCAGAACGCTTTCGAAGCTCAGCTGCAATCCACGGTAACTCTCCCTTCCTTGACACTAAAAGTGGGTCTACCCAAAGCCGTCCAAAACAAATCTTAGGAAGATCAACAGGTCCTGTGGGTTTTGGCTTGCATCAAAACAAAAGTATAATTCATGCTTTTGATCAGGGAGACCTGCAATGAACCCGAGGTGTAGATCCAGTTTCGAGAAAGCTAATTACCAGATCATAGTATGCTTTATGTATGACAACCTTACAGATATCTTGAGACATTGCTTCACTGCCAGCGAGCCTATTCAGTACCCCAGTGAAGTTGCCTAGTCCCCTTTATTGAATTTTCTTTCACCACTTCAGAGGGTAATTATGCATTTAAATGCTGAGATGAGGGAAATCATTTTATGAATTTCCTTTCATCATCTCTTTGGACTAGATGGGGGCAATCAATTTTGAATTTCCATTCACCATCTGTCTTATATAATTTTTATATTTTTTGGAAACTAAAGTGGGGGGAATCAAATTGTATAAGTAATACCAGGGGTGGTATCTACGTAAAATTTCCAATAGAGGCCTATCAACTTGCTTTGAGTTCTATGGACCAACTTTCTCTTATCCTTCACAACGTCGTAGCTCGCAGGAAAACAAAGGGGGGACCTCATTTCCAAGGGCCTTCTTTTCAGCAAGACTTAACCATTTGAAAACGGTTGAAAGACTTAAGAGAGTTAAGGTCCACCCACGCATGGCCTTGTTCAGTAGGGGACCGAGAAACTGTGAAGACCAAATTACTTCTAGAGATGCTTTCTAGTTTCCCAAATGGAAGCGGAAACTCTTTTTCTCTATGGATGGTATGGGCAAGTGTCAGAGCTTAAGGAGAAAGGGCCAAGGGTGAAAAAGGGAAAGAGAGTAGGCCATGGGCCCCCCAAAAAAAAAACGGATGTTATTGTGCAATCCCGACTTAGGTGAACACATCATACTTGCGAGACTACTACTACGTTTAAATGATATTCATTTGAAAACCCAAACACTCTGGAATTTCATCTCTTTGCCTTACCACTTCATCTTCTTCTTGAAAAAACAGTCTTTATCACCTATTTCGGGAGGGTCGATTTCCAGATACCTAACCGTCCCTTTCTCCTTTCACAGCTTGGGCTGTAATTTGGAGGCCTGCATGAAACAACACAAAGATTATCAGGTCTTCAGGATTTATGGGATCCTGGGTGTCAAAAAATATGCCTCTACTTCTAGGAAATCAACAACCTATTTTATTCAAGATGAAAGTGAACTTACCAAAAAAAATTATGAAAAGAAAAGAGAAAACAAATCGGTATGTACAATGGAAGTCAGAAACAGATTTATTGCATATAGTGCTTTAAATAATGCCCGTTGATAGGGGTGTTGAGAGTCACACCATCCAAATTCTCTAACATAAATGAATTCTTCCCTTCAGAAGCTAAGACTTTAAAGGGTACATACCAGATATGATCAAATTTACCATGTTTTGTTGAATCTTCCCTCATGGCATCCCATTTCAAAACCAAATCACCGTGGAGGAAATCCCTATTTTTGGCTTTACGATTGAACAACGCTTTCATGTTGTCCTAGTATTTCTGCATCCTTGCGTCTACCTCGGTCCTGTGTTGTTGGACCTCGATCAGCTGATTTATTCTTCTAGTGATGTGGTTTGTCTCTTCTCTCTCATCTTGCCAGAGCTTCATTACAGGGAGCGCCAAATTTATAGGTAAAACCACATCAGTCCCGTACACCATTTGAAAAGGAGAAGTGTCAATGGATTTCTTCATACCTATCCGATTTGCCCATAAGGCATATTTTAAGTGTACATGCCAAGATCTTTTGTTTTCACTCGGTACCTTCTTAATTATGGTAATCAAACTCTTATTTGATGATTCGACTAACCCATTACCTTGAGGGTAATACGTTTTGGAGTGGCCCAATACGATGTTATATTTTTGGTAGAAGCTGACCATAGCCATAGACTTGAACGCCTGGGCATTATCCGTCACTATTTTTCGGGGACAACCAAACCTGGATAGTATGCTCTCTTCCAAGAAATCTATCACCACCGAATCAGTCGCCTTCTTAGTGAGAATAGCCTCCACCCATTTGGTGAAATAATCTGTGGTGGTGAGGATCCATTTTTGTTGAGTGTTGGAATGTGGGTTGATTTCACCTATAAAATCTAACCCCCATTGTTGAAAAGGGGCTTCGGTTTTGACAGGAACCAGAGGTAGTGCTAGGAGCTTTTGTTTTCCTGCAAACAACTGGCAAGGGTTGCAGGCTCTGACTTTGATGTTGACCTCTGAGAAAAGTTTAGGACAATAATATCTTGCCCTCATGATTTTATAAGTTGTTTCCCTCCAAGCGTGATGCCCTCCGCACACACCTTCGTGGAATTTTCTTATGACACCCTCTGTTTCTGATTCTACCAAACAAACCAGTAGGAAACCTAAGGGGTCCTTCCAATACAGTTGACTTTCGGATATGCAGTACTTCACCACATGCAACTTCAGTGTCCTGGCCTTAGCTGGAGACAGATTGCTAGGGCATTTCAAGGTCAGTAGGTAGGCCACTATATCTTTATACCAATCTGATAAGACAAACTTCTCTTCGATTCTGGAGATCGCTATTTGGCCATCGATCTCATTTACATCCCCCTGTCCCTCATATTCTTGCAGGGTATTTATTCTAAGCGCTCTGAAATTTGATTCTGCCAAGAGCTTATCTAGACCTTGTCCCTTTACTATTTTCGTCGGTTTTACCTCTAGGTCGAACTCTTGGATTTTAGTGAGCCACTGACCCCTCTTACCATCACTGTCAGGCTGGACCAATATATCCTTCACAGAACTGGTGGGAACGTATGCAATTACCTTGGAGTGTAGCACATAAGTTCTAAAATCCTTCAAAGCCTTAACCATAGCATACGCTTGTTTCTCCATTATATCATATCTCAGTTTAGCATCTCTAAGAATTTTACTAAAGAAGGCTATTGGTTGCTCTAAACCCTCTTCATTCTTTTGGAGGAGTACTGCCGCCACTGTGTGTTCGAAGGCGAACGAGAAAATCAGGAAATCCTTTAGGTAATCAGGGCTCGCTAATATGGGCACTTCACTAATAACCTTCTTTATGTGTGCAAATGAAACTTTAGCCTCCACCGTCCATTTCACTTCATTGTTCTTCTTGAGCATATCTGTGATCAATTTTACGATTTCAACAAAGTTTGGGATAAATCTTCTCAAAAAAATTATTTTTCCTAAAAATGACTGAATTTCTTTTATATTCCTAGGAATATTTATGGTATCTATAGCTTCCACCCTTTTAGGGTCGATTTTGATTCCGTCCCAGGATAAAATGTGGCCCAAGAGTTTACCTTCCTGCATAGTGAAGTGAGACTTCTTGGGGTTCAAAGACAAACCAATTTTTTGTCATTTTTCACATGTTTGCTTCAGGTGCAACAAATGATCTTCATCAGATTTGGAGAAGATAGTCAGGTCGTCGACGTAGATAACCACAAATTTATCTTTTTCATCGATAAAAGCGATGTCCATAACACGCTGGAAGGTATCACCTGCGTTCATCATACCAAAAGGCATTTTTTCATACATAAATGTGCCCCAGGGGGTGGTGAAAGTTGTTTTTTCTTTATCATGTTCATTGACGGCAATTTGATTATAACCAGAAAACCTATCAATCATCGACATCCTATTTTCCCTGACTAATTTTTCCAAAAAGTGATCCATTTTGGGTAGAGGATAGTTATCTTTGAGGGAGGACTTGTTTAGATTTCTAAAGTCTACGCACAGCCTGATCTCCCCGCTTTTCTTCCTAACTGGGACTAAATTCACCACCCAGTCAGAGTACCTAAGAGGTACAATAATTTTTGTGTCTAACAACTTTTTCACTTCTCTTTCGACCACAGGCAGCAAAATGGGGTTGATTTGTCTGAGCTTTTGTCTGAAAGGCTTAACACCAGGTTTCAAAGGTATCTTGTGCTCGATTATCGAGGTATCATAGGTTATGATCTCCTCATAAGACCATGCAAAGACATCTTTATACTGCCCGAGTAAGTCATTATACTTGATTTTTATCTCAAGAGGAAGGTACTTTGATAGCTTCACTATTCTAGGCTCTTTGGTGGTGCCCACATTGCAGTATTTGACCTCCTCCAGTTGGGGCTGCAAGGTGGACTTCTGAGGCGTGTCATTTTGATCAAACAACCTTTCCAGAGGTATCAGGCCCTTAGGGATCTAATTACTTTTTAACACTAGCAGGCGATGATTTGCAATTTTTTCTCGGAACTCCTGGGGCTCCTCCCCTTCCTACATAATCCAGGTATGATTGTTTTGGTTCTCCTGGTCAATGTGGGTTTCGAAGAAATCACCCACCATTTCCAGGAACTTTCTGATCTGTTCGTCATCCTCGAAGACCTACCAATGTTGTATGTTGTTTGGTATGGATGGTCTGTGACTTACCTCTATGTGGTACTTTAATTTGAAAGCGGTAGGGGGTACGAAGGTCGAAGCTGCTTTGGCCAGTGAATAGGCTTGTTGGTTTTTGGCTCGTGGGATGAAATGAACTTTTACGAATGAAAAGAAATTTTCCATTAGATCCCAGGTGCAATTTCTATAATACCTCAGTCTTGGGTGCTTGGCCTGATATTGTCATTTACCTGCTTCACAATTAGTTCAGCTTCTCCATAGACCTCTAAGTTCCTTATGTTCAGCTTCTTAGCAGCTTCCAAACCCAGGACAAGAGCTTCATATTCGCAAATGTTGTTTGTGCAGTCTACGTCCCATTGTAGCCTATAGGAGAAAGGGATGACGAATTCATTTTTAGGTGCTACGAAAAGCACCCCCGCACCCACTCCTTCACACGATGAAGCTCCATAAAATAACATTTTCCAAGTTCTAGTGTTGTGCATATTTTTAGCTATCTTTTCGGTTACGATTTCATCGATGTCACCTTCTTCTACACAACTTTCTTCAGTATCGTCAAAGGAAAGAATACAATTTCCCAGGTCTTGATCAGCGATGTAAACCAGGTAATTGTTAGGATTCTGTGGATTGATTACCATATATGCCAAACATGTTTCTCTATATAACCGTGTGAACTGTCCACCAAAAACAAGGACTAGGGTGTAGGTCATATCTAGCTGAAGGGATCCCCCGAGCTTGGCTCCCAAAGATATAGATAACAGTAAACCATACTTCGGGGGTATATCAGCGACAACTACGTCCATTAGGACATTTTTTGCCGGAATCTAGGCGAGGGTGACTACTAGATCTTTGATCATGCCCATGCACTTAACTCTCCTTGAATCGAACGAGTAAACATCTCCATAGGGTCTAGTGATTTCAAGGCCTAGTCTATCCATAATAGATTTTGGCATTACGTTATGAGAGGCCCCAGAGTCTAGCATGAAATTATGCAACAGTCAATCGTGCACCTTTAGGGTAATATATAAAGGGGTGACGGTATCTCTAGAACCTTCAAAATGTGGACCAAAAGTGATATTAGGCTTGTCATCCTCCAGATTTATCACATCAGAGTGACTCTCCAGATCTGAAAAATTTATCATCTTGGTTATTTGTTTTCGGTACACAGGATTCTTCGCCAACTCGACCAAAGGTATGGGTATCTTTATATTTTTTATCTTGCTTTCTAGGTAGAAAACTCCCGTGGTTTTATCCGTTTCCTTGGCCGAAACCTCGGGCTCCTTTCGATTCATTTTATTTAGTAGCACTGTTTTAATTTCAGTGTTTCTCATTTTGGGTGTCTGTGTTTCAGCTGCCTTATTTTTTCTCGCTTGGGCTTCGGCCCCTTTTACGTTAGTATTCTGTGAATCTACCCCTATGTTATTTCGCATCGCGATCTCTTTCTCGACGGGCTCATATATTTTTCCCCTAGGCAAAATTTTCTTGGGTTGCGCAGTTGACACAGGTTTGATTCTGGGTCTCAGACTGTACTTGTGTTGGAGTTCGGCCATTCCTTGGTAAGCGAAGTCATCAGCATTGTTTTTGTCTTTGATCGATGATTGTTCCATGTTTGGGACTTCTCATAATCTTCTTTGGTCAAGTGAGGTTGTACACAGTCATCGCCTAAGTTGTTTATGTCTTCTTCCAAGTCTTTGAACTCTTGCATATCATTTCCCTCTATAAAATTTTCATTTTTCAGAGGTGCTTGGATATTTTGGTCTTTGTTTTTAACTTGTCTTGGTTGGAACTGAGGATTGGGATTTCTCCTGAAATCTCTCTTAATGAATTGATCTGCTTTGGATTGATCTAGCTCCATTCTCGAGATTTTGTTTGATAGTTCTTTTATTATCCTAGCCATGTCATCCATTTTGTCATCTGAGGATCTTCGAGATCCAGAGGGACCTACTTATTCTCTGAGACGTCTAGTTTCCATGTTTCCCATCTCAATTTTCATTTTTAATTTACCCGAAGCCATCATATTTGACTCAATTTCCACAGCGTCGTCCTACATTTAGGTTAGGTCAGCCCCTCTCCTTTCTCTTAATAGTAGAGCAAAATTGGGTTCAAAAGCTCCTGTGAAAGTTACTTTGGTGGCGGGTTAAGACGGTTTAACTTCAACAGGGATCTTATTATACAACTTGTTAAACCTTTGGATGAATTCCATAACAGTTTCAGATCCCTTATTCTTTAAAGACCCGAACTCGCTCAAATAGTATAAATGATCCTTTCTTTCACCCCATTGTTTGAGAAAGATGTCTTCTAGCACATCGTAGGATATGATTGAACCTAGGTGCAAGCTCTGAAACCAAGTTCTTACCTCTCCTTCGAAGGTTTGGAAAAACAATCGAGAATACATGTCCTCATGCTCGAGACCTAGAATATCAGCGAATTGATCAAAAAATTTGATATGCTCGGCTGCAGTTAGATCCCCTTCTCATGTGAACTTGGGTAAGTTTTTCATATAGTTTTCAGGTAAATCATGGTGAGCTATGGGAAGGACCAAGGGGGCGTATCTCATGGCTACTTTAGTGAAAACCCTGGGAGGCGGTTTCTGACCTTGACCTCCTATTCCCCCTGCTCCTACTCTGGCGGCAGCCATGGATAACCTAGGAGAGGAAATTAGTGCATTATAAAGAGGGTTGGCGAAGATGTAAAGTGACTCTCTGGCTTCCTCGGGGTGGAAAAGGGAGAAATCAGGAAACTTTTTACCAGGGGAGGCAAAGGATGAAAAAGGAGAAGAAGGTATATGTGGGCTCGGCTCCTCCGAATTACAGGATATGTAAATGGGAGAACACACCGGTGTCGAATCCGTGTTCATGAAAACCTCTTCCAGGCTTTGAGTGATGGAGGGGTTTCTATTGAGATTCGATGGGATCTCGATAGGGATAGGCTTTGAGGCAAGTGTGTCGCCCCTCGTAACGTAAGAGGTAGTCAGAGAGATCTCGGTTTTGATGGCATTGTTCGATATTTTCCTGAGAGTAAGCTCTCTCGAGGATGAAGGTTCGAAAGAGGTCTTATCTTGATACTGATTAGACTTGGGTTGATATGCAACCACGCTTTGTTTAAATAAACCCTTTGGTCTTAATACTTTTTCAGGGTCGGACACTGGCGCTGTCAGTTTGGCATCTGGGTTTTGTCTGGTGTTCTTCCAAAAGGATGTCAGCTTACTTTAAGAGTGGAGTTGCCAAGTGAATGATGAAGGTTTATCCTTAACAAGGTGTTCTCTCTTTGTTCACTATCAAAAAATGAAACTTGAAAATGTCATTTTCTTAGGGGAAAGTGACTACGATTCTCCATCCCCAGCAGCGGCGCTAGAAAGATGTTGTTCCTGAGTCTACACTTAAGGCTATAAAGTGTAGAGTCTAAGCATATAAAAAGAGTGGAAGAAAAGGAAGGGGAAGAGACAACTCGGGGGGGGGTGTGGATGAAGCTATGGCTGATCTCTGAGTTGTCTTTTTCTAGCTTCCAAATATTCTTGCATGCTGATATCCTGCTCGATAGCGGCCCGTGAATGTTCGAGCTCTGTCTGAGTGGTGGCAGTCTTGAGTATGGTATGGAACAGATTTAAAGCAATCCAGGTTTGATTCGCTAGACTGGGTTCGATATTGGGTTGTCTTATGACAGGTATAGTCATGGGGAGAATAGAACTTTGAAGGAGGTGGATGCTTTAAAATGCTTGTCTCAATCTTTAGATTTTACAGGGAAAATTCAATGAAGCCAGTCGAAGGGTTTAACAGAAACTAAGGCTGTTTTCCGTAACATATTTTAAAATCTTGAAAATGAGTGTGAAAACATAGAGCTGTCAACAAAGGTGGGGCATCAGTTTCAGAGGAATCCCACACTATCACAGAAGAAGAAAAGATGGGAGTACCTTGATGAAAGCATATAAAGTAGGTATCTCAATCATTTACAGGTCTTGTACCCACAAGTAGCCGATACAGAGGAAAAATTGTAAATAACTAGATACCTAGAACCTGATCACCGTAGTAGAAGTTATACTAAATTGTAGCTAGAACATTCATCAAAGACATATATGCAAAATGACATAAAGCATGAATATACAGAGGAAGAAAAAACACATAACTCAATCTTGACGAAATATGGAGTCTTCAATCCACTATGTATTAATCTTTGCTTAAGAGAACTTTCTCTATTACAACCTATTCATGGCCCAAAAAAAAAGCCTTTTCTATTACAATCTTTCTTCTATTTAATCAAACTTCTGAACCTCTGGAATTTTGATTGTTCTGGAAAATTTCCAGTTACAAATGGAAAATTGGAGTGTTTCATCTCCTCTTATTTGCCTTCCCTAGTAAGGGTGGAGCNTGCACCTCTCCACCAACTAGGCTATCAACCTGGAAGGCTCTGCTTGGTTACTTGCTTCAAAAGTGTAACAACTCTTCGCCAGTTGTGGAAAACTTTTTCCCACTTGTCGGTCCTCTATGATGATGGAGCATAATTGTAGACTTGGTTGTACTATCCATTTGTCCACTTGGGCCATATCGACTTGGCTAATCTGGGATATCTCCACTTGTTTCTTTTCCATGTTTTCTTTGATGTCCAATAGATGTTTAGCTATATTGATTTTTCCCAGTGTCCCAACACTGCTTTCCTTATCAAGGTCTATCAAACTTTTACTTATCAAAGAGAACATTTCCTCACAATAATTCTTCACTTCATTAGCTCTCCCCTTGCTTTCTGATATATTCTGCTCCCAGACCTTCAGCAAGATATTACCTATGGTTTGTTCTGCGATGGATAATTTTGAGCTGCCAACCGTCTCTATCTTCACTGCAGCTATAACAGCGTCTTGGAAAGTGACCCATGCTACCCCGGCTTCTCTTTCTCTTGAAGATATATTTTATGATATTTGATCTATCATCCAAAAATGGTTTTGAATGATTCCTACCTTTACCAGTAGGTTTTGTTGAGTTGTAAATACCTTATGTCGGATTTCGGCAGCCTGTGATCTGAACACCTTTATGTCTACAACCTAGTTCTTGGCCACCTCCAATTTCGACTGCAACTCTATAATCTGTTGCCCCTGTTGGCTTACCTATGTTTGGCTAGTTTGCGTCGACTGGAGCACCTACTCGAGGTTGGACCTGAGCTTCTCGATTTCACGTAGGTCGGTTGTTCAGGCTTCCTCAAGGCTCCTTCTTACCTTGTCCCTGACATCCGCTTCAGCAGTAGCCACCTTAGCTTCTAATTTACTGATCAGGAGGTTCTTTCGTTTCAACTGGGTCATCAAATTCCCAACTGAGTACTAATTGTCTATATCATAAGCCCCTAGTGTCTCAGCTACCTCCTCTGCAAATTCTTCCTCTTTCGTGGCCTTCCCATCAGTCATGATTTTATATTTTTTAGCCATTACGCCCTCTTTTTTATATAACCCTTGCCTCACCACGGCCTTTCTTTTTTTGTCAAAGAAAAATTCGTTAGGAGGAAGTTCCTCTACAGAAATAGGTGTCAGTTCTTCATTGAAAATCCATCCCGCGTCAGGATTCCCCTTTGTGAAATGCAAGGGTGTGATAATGGAAATCAGACTGTTGATTTCCTTGGATGTTTGTTTCGGGGTGACCATTGTGTTGGGTATGTGTTATATTATTTGCATGAGTAGTAGTGTTATATTGTGTTATATTTCTGGGACGACATATTTCCGGGACCACATGATATTAGGTGGTTTTTTGTAATGTCCCCACTTTGGGACATCATCATAGGGCAGAGACTTATGATGACCAGAGTAGCCAGATGGATGTTATAGCGAGTACAGGGGTATTTGAGAGGCATTGTAGGGTCCAGTTGGCATTTATCATCATATTCCATCATCATGAGCCATTCCGCATAGGTTGGCTTTGGTTTCGTTCCATTCCGACAATTTCCATGAGTTTGACTATTTTGAGCTATAAGTTAATTAAAATCACTGAAGAGGGCATTTTGGGCACATTACTTGGAGGAACCTCTCAGTGTAATAGCTCATTGGAATTGGGAGGAGAAACACTACATGATGGGATGGCTAGAAGTGACTTTCAGTGGCCAGGGAAGCCACAAGGAGAGATAAGGAGCTTTTCAAAGGTAAAAGGGTTAATTAATTAATTAAAGTGATTTAATTAATTAATTAAATATTAATTAAATGAAAGTCACTTTGGAGGGACAAGGTGAGACAAAAAGTATAAAGGAAAGGCAACGGCCTCTTCTCATTC